>CAXAQZ010000579.1:15000-23479 GCA_963971145.1 Sussaba pulchella | reverse complement strand
CGAAAAAAAATTTGACCTAAAATTTATTCTAATGAATTGATGAAAAAAATTGATATCGAAAAAGGAAAGAGGAATTTAAAATCCACACGTAGACCGATCGCATGTATATTGAGTTGACGCGTAGACCGACCGCACTCGGAAATAATCCACGCGTAGACCGACCGCGACCAGAGTTGTTCGACGCGTAGACCGATCGCATGTACATTGAGTTGACGCGTAGACCGATCGCACTCGGGAATAATCCACGCGTAGACCGACCGCGACCAGAGTTGTTCGACGCGTAGACCGATCGCTTTCTCGAAAAGTAAAAAAACATAACTTTCTTCTTATCGCATTAACGTGACAATCAATATCAAAACGTGGTTAAAAAATTTTTTTTCAAATAATTTTTTTCATCGAAATGAAATAAATAAAACTTCATTTTTCGACCGTAGATCGACCGCTTTTTCTTGAAACCAAAAAAAAAAAAAAAAAAAATTCGTTTGTAAAATAATAAGAACATTAAAATTATTCCAGGCGTAGACCGATCGGTTTTTCTGAAATTCGAAAAAAAAAAAAATTTTTTTCATGAAACGCGAAAACCATTTTGACCTAAAATTTATTCTAATAAATTGATGAAAAAAATTGGTATCGAAAAACGAAAGAGGATTTTAAAATCCACACGTAGACCGATCGCATGTACATTGAGTTTACGCGTAGACCGACCGCACTCGGGAATAATCCACGCGTAGACCGACCGCGACCAGGGTTGTTCGACGCGTAGACCGATCGCATGTACATTGGGTTGACGCGTAGACCGATCGCCCTCGGAAATAATCCACGCGTAGACCGACCGCGACCAGAGTTGTTCGACGCGTAGACCGATCGCATTCTCGAAAAGTAAAAGAACATAACTTTCTTCTTATCGCATTAACGCAACGATCAATATCAAAACGTGCTTAAAAATTTTTTTTTTAAAATTATTTTTCCATCGGAATAAAATGAATAAACCTTAAATTTTTACCCGTAGATCGACCTTTTTTTCTTGAACCCAAAAAAAAAAAAAAAAAATTCGGTTGTAAAATAATAAGAACATTAAAATGATTCCAGGCGTAGACCGATCGGTTTTTTTGAAATTCGAAAATGAAGAAAAAAATTTTTCATGAAACGCGAAAAAAAATTTGACCTAAAATTTATTCTAATGAATTGATGAAAAAAATTGATATCGAAAAACGAAAGAGTAATTTGAAATCCACACGTAGACCGATCGCATGTATATTGAGTTGACGCGTAGACCGACCGCACTCGGAAATAATCCACGCGTAGACCGACCGCGACCAGAGTTGTTCGACGCGTAGACCGATCGCATGTACATTGAGTTGACGCGTAGACCGATCGCACTCGGGAATAATCCACGCGTAGACCGACCGCGACCAGAGTTGTTCGACGCGTAGACCGATCGCTTTCTCGAAAAGTAAAAAAAACATAACTTTCTTCTTATCGCATTGACGTGACAATCAATATCAAAACGTGGTTAAAAAATTTTTTTTCAAATTATTTTTTCATCGAAATGAAATAAATAAACCTTCATTTTTCGACCGTAGATCGACCGCTTTTTCTTGAAACCAAAAAAAAAAAAAAAAAATTCGTTTGTAAAATAATAAGAACATTAAAATTATTCCAGGCGTAGACCGATCGGTTTTTCTGAAATTCGAAAATGAAGAAAAAAAATTTTCATGTAACGCGAAAAAAAATTTGACCTAAAATTTATTCTAATGGATTGATGAAAAAAATTGATATCGAAAAACGAAAGAGGAATTTAAAATCCACACGTAGACCGATCGCATGTACATTGAGTTGACGCGTAGACCGACCGCACTCGGGAATAATCCACGCGTAGACCGACCGCGACCAGAGTTGTTCGACGCGTAGACCGATCGCTTTCTCGAAAAGTAAAAAAACATAACTTTCTTCTTATCGCATTAACGTAACAATCAATATCTAAACGTGGTTAAAAAGTTTTTTTAAAAATTATTTTTCATCGAAATGAAATAAATAAACCTTCATTTTTCGACCGTAGATCGACCGCTTTTTCTTGAAACCAAACAAAAAAAAAAAAAAATTCGTTTGTAAAATAATAAGAACATTAAAATTATTCCAGGCGTAGACCGATCGGTTTTTCTGAAATTCGAAAAAAAAAAAAATTTCTTTCATGAAACGCGAAAACCATTTTGACCTAAAATTTATTCTAATAAATTAATGAAAAAAAATTGGTATCGAAAAACGAAAGAGGATTTTAAAATCCACACGTAGACCGATCGCGTGTACATTGAGTTTACGCGTAGACCGACCGCACTCGGGAATAATCCACGCGTAGACCGACCGCGACCAGAGTTGTTCGACGCGTAGACCGATCGCATGTACATTGGGTTGACGCGTAGACCGATCGCCCTCGGAAATAATCCACGCGTAGACCGACCGCGACCAGAGGTGTTCGACGCGTAGACCGATCGCATTCTCGAAAAGTAAAAGACATAACTTTCTTCTTATCGCATTAACGTAACGATCAATATCAAAACGTGCTAAAAATTTTTTTTTTTAAATTATTTTTCCATCGGAATGAAATGAATAAACCTTAAATTTTTACCCGTGGATCGACCTTTTTTTCTTAAACCCAAAAAAAAAAAAAAAATTCGGTTGTAAAATAATAAGAACATTAAAATGATTCCAGGCGTAGACCGATCGGTTTTTTTGAAATTCGAAAATGAAGAAAAAAATTTTTCATGAAACGCGAAAAAAAATTTGACCTAAAATTTATTCTAATGAATTGATGAAAAAAATTGATATCGAAAAAGGAAAGAGGAATTTAAAATCCACACGTAGACCGATCGCATGTATATTGAGTTGACGCGTAGACCGACCGCACTCGGAAATAATCCACGCGTAGACCGACCGCGACCAGAGTTGTTCGACGCGTAGACCGATCGCATGTACATTGAGTTGACGCGTAGACCGATCGCACTCGGGAATAATCCACGCGTAGACCGACCGCGACCAGAGTTGTTCGACGCGTAGACCGATCGCTTTCTCGAAAAGTAAAAAAAACATAACTTTCTTCTTATCGCATTAACGTGACAATCAATATCAAAACGTGGTTAAAAAATTTTTTTTCAAATAATTTTTTCATCGAAATGAAATAATAAAACTTCATTTTTCGACCGTAGATCGACCGCTTTTTCTTGAAACCAAAAAAAAAAAAAAAAAAATTCGTTTGTAAAATAATAAGAACATTAAAATTATTCCAGGCGTAGACCGATCGGTTTTTCTGAAATTCGAAAAAAAAAAAAATTTTTTTCATGAAACGCGAAAACCATTTTGACCTAAAATTTATTCTAATAAATTGATGAAAAAAATTGGTATCGAAAAACGAAAGAGGATTTTAAAATCCACACGTAGACCGATCGCATGTACATTGAGTTTACGCGTAGACCGACCGCACTCGGGAATAATCCACGCGTAGACCGACCGCGACCAGGGTTGTTCGACGCGTAGACCGATCGCATGTACATTGGGTTGACGCGTAGACCGATCGCCCTCGGAAATAATCCACGCGTAGACCGACCGCGACCAGAGTTGTTCGACGCGTAGACCGATCGCATTCTCGAAAAGTAAAAGAACATAACTTTCTTCTTATCGCATTAACGCAACGATCAATATCAAAACGTGCTTAAAAATTTTTTTTTTAAAATTATTTTCCATCGGAATAAAATGAATAAACCTTAAATTTTTACCCGTAGATCGACCTTTTTTTCTTGAACCCAAAAAAAAAAAAAAAAAATTCGGTTGTAAAATAATAAGAACATTAAAATGATTCCAGGCGTAGACCGATCGGTTTTTTTGAAATTCGAAAATGAAGAAAAAAATTTTTCATGAAACGCGAAAAAAAATTTGACCTAAAATTTATTCTAATGAATTGATGAAAAAAATTGATATCGAAAAACGAAAGAGTAATTTGAAATCCACACGTAGACCGATCGCATGTATATTGAGTTGACGCGTAGACCGACCGCACTCGGAAATAATCCACGCGTAGACCGACCGCGACCAGAGTTGTTCGACGCGTAGACCGATCGCATGTACATTGAGTTGACGCGTAGACCGATCGCACTCGGGAATAATCCACGCGTAGACCGACCGCGACCAGAGTTGTTCGACGCGTAGACCGATCGCTTTCTCGAAAAGTAAAAAAACATAACTTTCTTCTTATCGCATTGACGTGACAATCAATATCAAAACGTGGTTAAAAAATTTTTTTTCAAATTATTTTTTCATCGAAATGAAATAAATAAACCTTCATTTTTCGACCGTAGATCGACCGCTTTTTCTTGAAACCAAAAAAAAAAAAAAAAAAATTCGTTTGTAAAATAATAAGAACATTAAAATTATTCCAGGCGTAGACCGATCGGTTTTTCTGAAATTCGAAAATGAAGAAAAAAAATTTTCATGTAACGCGAAAAAAAATTTGACCTAAAATTTATTCTAATGGATTGATGAAAAAAATTGATATCGAAAAACGAAAGAGGAATTTAAAATCCACACGTAGACCGATCGCATGTACATTGAGTTGACGCGTAGACCGACCGCACTCGGGAATAATCCACGCGTAGACCGACCGCGACCAGAGTTGTTCGACGCGTAGACCGATCGCTTTCTCGAAAAGTAAAAAAACATAACTTTCTTCTTATCGCATTAACGTAACAATCAATATCTAAACGTGGTTAAAAAGTTTTTTTAAAAATTATTTTTTCATCGAAATGAAATAAATAAACCTTCATTTTTCGACCGTAGATCGACCGCTTTTTCTTGAAACCAAACAAAAAAAAAAAAAAATTCGTTTGTAAAATAATAAGAACATTAAAATTATTCCAGGCGTAGACCGATCGGTTTTTCTGAAATTCGAAAAAAAAAAAAATTTCTTTCATGAAACGCGAAAACCATTTTGACCTAAAATTTATTCTAATAAATTAATGAAAAAAAATTGGTATCGAAAAACGAAAGAGGATTTTAAAATCCACACGTAGACCGATCGCGTGTACATTGAGTTTACGCGTAGACCGACCGCACTCGGGAATAATCCACGCGTAGACCGACCGCGACCAGAGTTGTTCGACGCGTAGACCGATCGCATGTACATTGGGTTGACGCGTAGACCGATCGCCCTCGGAAATAATCCACTCGTAGACCGACCGCGACCAGAGTTGTTCGACGCGTAGACCGATCGCATTCTCGAAAAGTAAAAGAACATAACTTTCTTCTTATCGCATTAACGTAACGATCAATATCGAAACGTGCTTAAAAATTTTTTTTTTTTAATTATTTTTCCATCGGAATGAAATGAATAAACCTTAAATTTTTACCCGTAGATCGACCTTTTTTTCTTGAACCCAAAAAAAAAAAAAAAAATTCGGTTGTAAAATAATAAGAACATTAAAATGATTCCAGGCGTAGACCGATCGGTTTTTTTGAAATTCGAAAATGAAGAAAAAATTTTTTCATGAAACGCGAAAAAAAATTTGACCTAAAATTTATTCTAATGAATTGATGAAAAAAATTGATATCGAAAAACGAAAGAGGAATTTAAAATCCACACGTAGACCGATCGCATGTATATTGAGTTGACGCGTAGACCGACCGCACTCGGAAATAATCCACGCGTAGACCGACCGCGACCAGAGTTGTTCGACGCGTAAACCGATCGCATGTACATTGAGTTGACGCGTAGACCGATCGCACTCGGGAATAATCCACGCGTAGACCGACCGCGACCAGAGTTGTTCGACGCGTAGACCGATCGCTTTCTCGAAAAGTAAAAAAACATAACTTTCTTCTTATCGCATTAACGTAACAATCAATATCAAAACGTGGTTAAAAAATTTTTTTTCAAATTATTTTTTCATCGAAATGAAATAAATAAACCTTCATTTTTCGACCGTAGATCGACCGCTTTTTCTTGAAACCAAAGAAAAAAAAAAAAAATTCGTTTGTAAAATAATAAGAACATTAAAATTATTCCAGGCGTAGACCGATCGGTTTTTCTGAAATTCGAAAAAAAAAAAATTTCTTTCATGAAACGCGAAAACCATTTTGACCTAAAATTTATTCTAATAAATTGATAAAAAAAAATTGGTATCGAAAAACGAAAGAGGATTTTAAAATCCACACGTAGACCGATCGCATGTACATTGAGTTGACGCGTAGACCGACCGCACTCCGGAATAATCCACGCGTAGACCGACCGCAACCAGAGTTGTTCGACGCGTAGACCGATCGCATGTACATTGAGTTGACGCGTAGACCGATCGCCCTCGGAAATAATCCACGCGTAGACCGACCGCGACCAGAGTTGTTCGACGCGTAGACCGATCGCATTCTCGAAAAGTAAAAGAACATAACTTTCTTCTTATCGCATTAACGTAATAATCAATATCAAAACGTGCTTAAAAATTTTTTTTTTTAAATTATTTTCCATCGGAATGAAATGAATAAACCTTAAATTTTTACCCGTAGATCGACCTTTTTTTCTTGAACCCAAAAAAAAAAAAAAAATTCGGTTGTAAAATAATAAGAATATTAAAATGATTCCAGGCGTAGACCGATCGGTTTTTTTGAAATTCAAAAATGAAGAAAAAAATTTTTCATGAAACGCGAAAACCAATTTGACCTAAAATTTATTCTAATGAATTGATGAAAAAAATTGATATCGAAAAACGAAAGAGGAATTTAAAATCCACACGTAGACCGATCGCATGTATATTGAGTTGACGCGTAGACCGACCGCACTCGGAAATAATCCACGCGTAGACCGACCGCGACCAGAGTTGTTCGACGCGTAGACCGATCGCATGTACATTGAGTTGACGCGTAGACCGATCGCACTCGGGAATAATCCACGCGTAGACCGACCGCGACCAGAGTTGCTCGACGCGTAGACCGATCGCTTTTTCGAAGAGTAAAAGAAAATAACTTTCTTCTTATCGTATTAATGTAACAATCAATATCAAAACGTGGTTAAAAAATTTTTTTTTTCCAAATTGTTTTTTCATCGAAATGAAATAAATAAACCTTCATTTTTTACCCGTAGATCGACCGCTTTTTCTTGAAACCAAAAAAAAAAAAAAAATTTCGTTTGTAAAATAATAAGAACATGAAAATTATTCCAGGCGTAGACCGATCGGTTTTTCTGAAATTCGAAAGAAAAAAAATTTTCTTCATGAAACGCGAAAACCATTTTGACCAAAAATTTATTCTAATAAATTGATGAAAAAAAATTGGTATCGAAAAACTCGCTTTCTCGAAAAGTAAAAGAACATAACTTCCTTCTTATCGCATTAACGTAACAATCAATATCAAAACGTGCTTAAAAATTTTTTTTTTCAAATTATTTTTCCATCGGAATGAAATGAATAAACCTTAAATTTTTACCCGTAGATCGACCGCTTTTTCTTAAACCCGAAAAGAAATAAAAAAATTTGGTTGTAAAATAATAAGAACATTAAAATTATTCCAGGGGTAGACCGATCGGTTTTTTTGAAATTCGAAAAAAAAAATTTTTTTTTTCATGAAACGCGAAAATTAATTTTACCTTAAATTTGTTCTAATAAATTGATGAAAGAAATTGGTATCGAAAAACGAAAGAGGAATTTCAAATCCACGCGTAGACCGACCGCGGGCAGAGTTGTTCGTTGCGTAGACCGATCGCATGTACATTGAGTTGACGCGTAGACCGATCGCACTCGGAAATAATCCATCCGCAGACCGACCGCGACCAGGGTTGTTCGACGCGTAGACCGATCGCTTTTTCGAAAAGTAAAAGAACATAACTTTCTCTTCTTATCGCATTAACGTAACAATCAATATCAAAACGTGCTTAAAAATTTTTTTTTTCAAATTATTTTTCTATCGGAATGAAATGAATAAACCTTAATTTTTCACCCGTAGATCGACCGCTTTTTCTTAAACCCAAAAAAAAAAAAAATTCGTTTGTAAAATAATAAGAACATTAAAATTATTCCAGGCGTAGACCGATCGGTTTTTCTGAAATTCGAAAAAAAAAAAAAAATTTTTCATGAAACGCGAAAACCATTTTGGCCTAAAATTTATTCTAATGAGTTGATGAAAAAAAATTAGTACTGAAAAACGAAAGAGGAATTTAAAATTCACACGTAGACCGATCGCAAATCTTGTTTGGTCGATAAGTAGACCGTTTATGGTTTCACGAATTTCTTTTATAGGGACGGTCCGAATCTTGTTAATCAACGAGCATTCTTCTAACTCAATCGAGCATTCGTTATTCCCGGCGTTTATCCTCGTATCAATTATTTCGGTTCGAAGAGTAGACGAATCCCTATTTGAAAATTTTTTAAATTTCCACGTGCATCGCATTGGGCCGTTAAAAGTCGTCAGAATCTTCGTAATATTCAACGATTCTCCGGACTTTATG
>CAXAQZ010000579.1:0-5000 GCA_963971145.1 Sussaba pulchella | reverse complement strand
AATGCTGGAAATTTTATATTCTCAGCGTCTCGACGTGCCCTCTTTTGAGGCACGTATTTTTGTATTTATGTTTGCAATATATCAGGAATTCATGGTGAAGTCCATCATTCATATTGATATTCTCGCCCGGAACAGGGTGAGTCGATGCTCGGTATAAGTTTATTAACAACTCGTGTTGAAAAACTTTCATCGCCGTAGCGTGTACCACGTAAGAGCCATTTGGTCATAGACGCCGACTCGTGGTAATGCTGAGTTATAGTATGTAACCGATGATCGGACGGTAAGCGGTGACCGAACCGTCGCCTCGACTCCTCTTATAGTACCGAGCTGGGGCGCCTGCGGTTCGGCGAACGACGGCTTATACATGGGGCGCAGGGCGGCCGTACTAGCGTTGAACGGCCCGGACGGGCTCCGTGCGCTCGGACTTAGAAAAAAAACGGGCGTCAAAAACACGAAAATGTTCGCCTCGTTGGAAATGGAGTAATGAAATGATGGAATCGTCGCTACAAGGTTATAACATTTTAAACATGATAAGTCATCATTTATATATATATTTGATTTTACCAAAATTTTTCCGAATCTAATTGCTCAAAAAACAAAAAAAAATAATTACCGTCTATTTCAAATTTTTAATGATTCAATTTATGCGAAAAAGATAGAATCTTATATAAACAGTATGGAAAGTAAGATTGATAAAGTCGACTATATTAATTTATCGAATAACGATGAATAAAATTTGACGCGTAGACCGATCGCTCGTTTATAAAATTCTAAAAATTCAAAAATTCTTGTTAAACGTGAACAACGTTATGAATTGTAATTGAATCGAAAAAGTTTGTTTTGACAATAAAAACCGATCAACGATAAGTGAATTTTGAATCCACACGTAGACCGATCGCATGTACATTGAGTTGACGCGTAGACCGACCGCACTCGAAAATAATCCACGCGTAGACCGACCGCGACCGGAGTTGTTCGACGCGTAGACCGATCGCATGTACATTGAGTTGACGCGTAGACCGACCGCACTCGGGAATAATCCACGCGTAGACCGACCGCGACCAGAGTTGTTCGACGCGTAGACCGATCGCTTTCTCGAAAAGTAAAAAAACATAACTTTCTTCTTATCGCATTAACGTAACAATCAATATCGAAACGTGGTTAAAAAGTTTTTTTAAAAATTATTTTTTCATCGAAATGAAATAAATAAACCTTCATTTTTCGACCGTAGATCGACCGCTTTTTCTTAAAACCAAACAAAAAAAAAAAAAATTCGTTTGTAAAATAATAAGAACATTAAAATTATTCCAGGCGTAGACCGATCGGTTTTTCTGAAATTCGAAAAAAAAAAAAATTTCTTTCATGAAACGCGAAAACCATTTTGACCTAAAATTTATTCTAATAAATTAATGAAAAAAAATTGGTATCGAAAAACGAAAGAGGATTTTAAAATCCACACGTAGACCGATCGCATGTACATTGAGTTTACGCGTAGACCGACCGCACTCGGGAATAATCCACGCGTAGACCGACCGCGACCAGAGTTGTTCGACGCGTAGACCGATCGCATGTACATTGGGTTGACGCGTAGACCGATCGCCCTCGGAAATAATCCACTCGTAGACCGACCGCGACCAGAGTTGTTCGACGCGTAGACCGATCGCATTCTCGAAAAGTAAAAGAACATAACTTTCTTCTTATCGCATTAACGTAACGATCAATATCAAAACGTGCTTAAAAATTTTTTTTTTTAAATTATTTTTCCATCGGAATGAAATGAATAAACCTTAAATTTTTACCCGTAGATCGACCTTTTTTTCTTGAACCCAAAAAAAAAAAAAAAAATTCGGTTGTAAAATAATAAGAACATTAAAATGATTCCAGGCGTAGACCGATCGGTTTTTTTGAAATTCGAAAATGAAGAAAAAAATTTTTCATGAAACGCGAAAAAAAATTTGACCTAAAATTTATTCTAATGAATTGATGAAAAAAATTGATATCGAAAAACGAAAGAGGAATTTAAAATCCACACGTAGACCGATTGCATGTATATTAAGTTGACGCGTAGACCGACCGCACTCGGAAATAATCCACGCGTAGACCGACCGCGACCAGAGTTGTTCGACGCGTAGACCGATCGCATGTACATTGAGTTGACGCGTAGACCGATCGCACTCGGGAATAATCCACGCGTAGACCGACCGCGACCAGAGTTGTTCGACGCGTAGACCGATCGCTTTCTCGAAAAGTAAAAAAACATAACTTTCTTCTTATCGCACTAACGTAACAATCAATATCAAAACGTGGTTAAAAAATTTTTTTTCAAATAATTTTTTCATCGAAATGAAATAAATAAACCTTCATTTTTCGACCGTAGATCGACCGCTTTTTCTTGAAACCAAAAAAAAAAAAAAAAAATTCGTTTGTAAAATAATAAGAACATTAAAATTATTCCAGGCGTAGACCGATCGGTTTTTCTGAAATTCGAAAAAAAAAAAAATTTCTTTCATGAAACGCGAAAACCACTTTGACCTAAAATTTATTCTAATAAATTGATGAAAAAAAATTGGTATCGAAAAACGAAAGAGGATTTTAAAATCCACACGTAGACCGATCGCATGTACATTGAGTTGACGCGTAGACCGACCGCACTCGGGAATAATCCACGCGTAGACCGACCGCGACCAGAGTTGTTCGACGCGTAGACCGATCGCATGTACATTGGGTTGACGCGTAGACCGATCGCCCTCGGAAATAATCCACGCGTAGACCGACCGCGACCAGAGGTGTTCGACGCGTAGACCGATCGCATTCTCGAAAAGTAAAAGAACATAACTTTCTTCTTATCGCATTAACGTAACGATCAATATCAAAACGTGCTTAAAAATTTTTTTTTTTAAATTATTTTTCCATCGGAATGAAATGAATAAACCTTAAATTTTTTACCCGTGGATCGACCTTTTTTTCTTAAACCCAAAAAAAAAAAAAAAATTCGGTTGTAAAATAATAAGAACATTAAAATGATTCCAGGCGTAGACCGATCGGTTTTTTTGAAATTCGAAAATGAAGAAAAAAATTTTTCATGAAACGCGAAAAAAATTTGACCTAAAATTTATTCTAATGAATTGATGAAAAAAATTGATATCGAAAAAGGAAAGAGGAATTTAAAATCCACACGTAGACCGATCGCATGTATATTGAGTTGACGCGTAGACCGACCGCACTCGGAAATAATCCACGCGTAGACCGACCGCGACCAGAGTTGTTCGACGCGTAGACCGATCGCATGTACATTGAGTTGACGCGTAGACCGATCGCACTCGGGAATAATCCACGCGTAGACCGACCGCGACCAGAGTTGTTCGACGCGTAGACCGATCGCTTTCTCGAAAAGTAAAAAAACATAACTTTCTTCTTATCGCATTAACGTGACAATCAATATCAAAACGTGGTTAAAAAATTTTTTTTCAAATAATTTTTTCATCGAAATGAAATAAATAAAACTTCATTTTTCGACCGTAGATCGACCGCTTTTTCTTGAAACCAAAAAAAAAAAAAAAAAAATTCGTTTGTAAAATAATAAGAACATTAAAATTATTCCAGGCGTAGACCGATCGGTTTTTCTGAAATTCGAAAAAAAAAAAAATTTTTTTCATGAAACGCGAAAACCATTTTGACCTAAAATTTATTCTAATAAATTGATGAAAAAAATTGGTATCGAAAAACGAAAGAGGATTTTAAAATCCACACGTAGACCGATCGCATGTACATTGAGTTTACGCGTAGACCGACCGCACTCGGGAATAATCCACGCGTAGACCGACCGCGACCAGGGTTGTTCGACGCGTAGACCGATCGCATGTACATTGGGTTGACGCGTAGACCGATCGCCCTCGGAAATAATCCACGCGTAGACCGACCGCGACCAGAGTTGTTCGACGCGTAGACCGATCGCATTCTCGAAAAGTAAAAGAACATAACTTTCTTCTTATCGCATTAACGCAACGATCAATATCAAAACGTGCTTAAAAATTTTTTTTTTAAAATTATTTTTCCATCGGAATAAAATGAATAAACCTTAAATTTTTACCCGTAGATCGACCTTTTTTTCTTGAACCCAAAAAAAAAAAAAAAAATTCGGTTGTAAAATAATAAGAACATTAAAATGATTCCAGGCGTAGACCGATCGGTTTTTTTGAAATTCGAAAATGAAGAAAAAAATTTTTCATGAAACGCGAAAAAAAATTTGACCTAAAATTTATTCTAATGAATTGATGAAAAAATTGATATCGAAAAACGAAAGAGTAATTTGAAATCCACACGTAGACCGATCGCATGTATATTGAGTTGACGCGTAGACCGACCGCACGCGGAAATAATCCACGCGGTAGACCGACCGCGACCAGAGTTGTTCGACGCGTAGACCGATCGCATGTACATTGAGTTGACGCGTAGACCGATCGCACTCGGGAATAATCCACGCGTAGACCGACCGCGACCAGAGTTGTTCGACGCGTAGACCGATCGCTTTCTCGAAAAGTAAAAAAACATAACTTTCTTCTTATCGCATTGACGTGACAATCAATATCAAAACGTGGTTAAAAAATTTTTTTTCAAATTATTTTTTCATCGAAATGAAATAAATAAACCTTCATTTTTCGACCGTAGATCGACCGCTTTTTCTTGAAACCAAAAAAAAAAAAAAAAAATTCGTTTGTAAAATAATAAGAACATTAAAATTATTCCAGGCGTAGACCGATCGGTTTTTCTGAAATTCGAAAATGAAGAAAAAAAATTTTCATGTAACGCGAAAAAAAATTTGACCTAAAATTTATTCTAATGGATTGATGAAAAAAATTGATATCGAAAAACGAAAGAGGAAATTTAAAATCCACACGTAGACCGATCGCATGTACATTGAGTTGACGCGTAGACCGACCGCACTCGGGAATAATCCACGCGTAGACCGACCGCGACCAGAGTTGTTCGACGCGTAGACC
>CAXAQZ010000578.1:0-19948 GCA_963971145.1 Sussaba pulchella | reverse complement strand
TAAGAAGTTTTTTCTTATCAGCGGTCGAACGGTCAACCCGATCGTGCCTAATGACGTTGCCCCCCCCCTTCTTTTCGTGAAACTATTCTGTAAAATTGTGTTCTTAATATTGGAAGGCTGATATTTCAGCATCGATAAATTCATAGAGCGCCCGGTGGGAGCTCAGTTGCAGTTCAATCGTATTGGATCAGTCAAAATGGCCGAGCGTAAAAACAATCTTGCGGATCAAGCGATTGTGACATGTGAAAAACTGATAGATTTTATGAATCAAGCGCGTGCTGATGATAATTCATGTGAAAGAGAACGGTGTATAAAGGCGGGGGAGGAAAATGTAGAGCTGTTGAGTGATATTTTACGTGGAGATGAATCGCTTACGGTTTATCAAAAAATGCGAATTCAAACGACTATATCAGCGCTCATATCTCTGACAAGGAAATTCCAAAGAAGCGGCGGTGGTGCATCGAATAAAGTGGAATGGCATGATACGGAGACGGCTTTTAAGCGACGTGTAAGAACTGGATTGGTGCTCAACCTCGGTTACAAAGATGTCGGCAATTTTCTTGATGATGGAAAAGCCTTAATCATCCCTCAATTGACAAAAACAGTGAAAGAAATTGGAAATCTTAAGGTGAACGTGATTTTCTCGGGAAAATTTCATTTAACGAAAATTGATGGAATCTTGGAGGAGGATAGAAGTTTTAACACTGCGAGTGAAGCTATTTTTCCCACCACGAATCTCGAGAAATGGTTCAAAGTCTTTGTGAAAAACCTCTGATACAAAAAATTCAAGATCACGAGGCTAAGGGTTCGGGATGGAGTCTTAGTGAAATAAGCTATCACACTGTCAACATGAATAAATATGTGCCGCTACGTGGAGGATTATCAACGTTCGTTTCTTTACCCAAAGATATCCAGAAGAAGGTAGCAGTCGTAAATATCATCAATAATGATGAATATTGCTTCCTTTGGTCAGTGGTAGCGGCCCTTTCACCTGCAACGAAGAATGGCGATCGGAAAACATCGTATCCGCATTTCAAGGACGTGTTGGTGTATGAGGGCTTGGAATTTCTAATGACCCTTAAAAATGTGCCACGATTTGGAAAGATAAACAATTTATCTATTAATATTTACGGTATTGCTGATCCGGAAAGAAGTAAGAAAAATGAGATCGAACCTATTTATCTAAGTAAGCATCGGCCTGATCTATCAATTTCACCCACCATACATTTACTTATGATAAATACCACCAATGAATTTGACAAAGAGGATGACACTGTAATTCATCACTTTGCTTGGATTCAAAATCTTTCACGATTAGTTTCCGCGCAAATATCGAAGCACGATGGAAAAATTTTGATTTGCGATAGATGCTTGAGTCATTTTCAGACTGAAAGTCGTCTTGAAAATCATAAAATTGATTGTATCAATCATAATAACTGTAGAATCGTTCTACCAAAGGAGGGTAAATCGATCATGAAATTCAAAAATTTTAAAAACAAGGTAGCCGCACCATTTGCGATATACGCCGATCTTGAATGTCTTCTGCGGCCTACAAATACAAGATGTGGGAAAAATAGTGTCAGCTATCAAACTCATGTGCCTTATAGCATAGGGTTTTATCTTCAATGCAATTATTCCGATGCGATCTCGGGGTATAAATCTTTTCGAAGCGATAACTGCATACAATTATTCGTCGAAGAATTGAAAAAAATAGCTGTCGAAGTCGATGCGCGCTTAAAACATATCGTAGCGATGGAAGAATTGACGCCAGAGATGAATCAGATTTTTTATTCGGCAACGGAATGTCATATTTGCGAAAAATCGTTTACGCCTGAAAATATTAGAGTACGCGATCATTGTCATTTCACAGGAAAATTTCGAGGCGCCGCTCATCAAGATTGTAATTTAAGTAGATAGGCTAGGCCGGTTCCAGCACAATGTCGATAAAGTAGATGCTCTGCATTACCGACTGCTCTCCCGATTGTATTTTGTTAATCAATTCCTGCCTTACCGACTGTCTCAAGTATCGATTATAGATCCCTGATCTGCCGTACCGGCTGAGTCCGATAGATGGCGTTATCTGTCAAGTCTTTTTGCATTATCTA
This sequence comes from Sussaba pulchella, assembly GCA_963971145.1. Lineage (NCBI taxonomy): Eukaryota > Metazoa > Arthropoda > Insecta > Hymenoptera > Ichneumonidae > Sussaba > Sussaba pulchella. The sequence goes on along the minus strand of CAXAQZ010000578.1, from coordinate 17,843 downwards.
TCCGATAGATGGCGTTAGTTAACCCAAATAACCTAAATCCTACTAGCTTACCTCGATATAGATGATGTTATTTACGAAGTCTCTCTACTTTACCAATAAAATAGATGGCGTTATCTGCTAAGTCATGTAACTTTACCTCGATATCTACCTTATCAATTGTTAAATATCGATTTACCCACTGCTCGAATTTACATACCCAATTTACCCATTGATCGATCCCCCGCAGCTAAGTATCGATTATTAATCGACTGCTAAATACCGACTGCTCAATACCCACGGCTCGATCTTTTACCCACTGCTAAATACCGACTGCTCGATCTTTCACTCACTACTCAAGGCGATCGATACATTATCTCCGATAGTATGTTATCCTATTTGTGTTGGGGGGTTGAGGATTAATAAATTCTCATACAATTTCAATGTTTAGAAATTTAAAAATCTTTTTATGCCAACTGCTAAGTATCGATCGCTAATGTCAATCCTGTCGATCCTTACCCCACAGCTACAAGTTCCAAACGTTCGATCTCTATATTTATATTGTATAATCTTTTATTATGATATGGAGTGGGCAAAAGGATTATTCACTAACGGTATGAATAATAATGTTCAATATTATTTTTATAGTCATTTTTTCCTCCGTTAATTTATAATGAATATTTCGTGCGAGTTACTCGAAGTAGCAGGCTCAGGGGGACTCGAAATTGAGAAACGTGCCTTGTATGCAACCAATAACACAGTCCTGCTCGCGCGTCCTATTCCATCATATGTATTAGACTTCACACCATAGTCATAAGCTATCACAGAGAGGTTTGTATATTTGACCCAAGCGTTTTGAGGGACGCCTCGCTAACTCGATGAAAGGGTCTCCTTTCAAACACAAAGGTTGCACATGAGCCTCACCGGGTGGCGTAGGGTCAAGCCGACGAGTTCGGTCACGTCGGGTCATATATTTTCTTATTTATGAGCAGCGGGGTTTGGTTTGTTTATTTGACTCAAGTGTTTTGTGGGGGCGCCTTGCTAACTCAATGAAAGAGTCTCCTTTTTAACACAAAGGATTCACATAAGCCCACCGGCGAGGGCATAGAGTCAGACCGACGAGTTTAGTCACGCCTGGTCATATATTTTCTTGTTTATGAGCAGTGTGGGCCTGAGATTGAGAAGCGTGCTTCAACCACGCGCAATGTCGCGTCCTCGCTCGCATGTCCTTTGCTCTATATGCGTGAGATTCGACACCATGAATTCACAAATCCTCCATCTACTAGATGAATGCATAGGTTATTTATTTTTTATAATAAACATGTGGAAGACCATAGGCCCACACTTCTGTTATGGCGGGGGTGGGGGTTAGGTCCTTCATCTTATTGGTAAGTACCTCCATTCCTTAAGATATTCTAGTTGCCTTTTGCGAGTTGTCGTTTAAAAGCTTACGAGCAGTTTGACAAACAACATCAGGCGTCAACGAAACATGGAGCCACGTGTGAAGGTAACAAAAAAAAATCTATTCAGTTACATATAAATTTTAAAAAAATATTCATTATTAATAAACTTATTCTTTTCCAATTTCTTATAGATAATCCAAAGCGTTTATAATAAGTGCTATTGTGGCTGTAGTCAACATGAAAAAGATGCTCGTTTCCAGAGGAAGATTATAAGTCTTCCTTTACCACCGTTCGAAGTTCGGCGACGAGCGTTATTGGTATGTATTTTTTGTTTAAATGTAATAAAAGTAATTGAAGGAAAACAATCTTATTTACGAATGTGTGCTTTTTTCTTTTACAGATTCCGCTATCAACAGGGTATGATCCGGAAAATCCTCAGCTGGTCATGAAAACGGTCACCCCCATCACCGCCACCCCCACTGCATCAAGCATGCCTAACACGGTACAAGATGAGGTGTGCTCGTCGAGCGACGACCCTCCTACACCAGGAAAAGAGAAAACCCCCTCGCCCCCTATTTTAGGACTGAAGACTCTGAACACGGCAATTCATCGAATAAAGCGAAAAAAAAGCGCTCGCCGGCAAGGCTCATCATTACGTAAAGCTGTGCTTCTTCGCAACATTTTCGGTGAATCAATAACGCATAAGCCTCCGTTGCCGTCGGAATTGATGCTTACTGAAAATAATGATTCATAAAAATGGATTTTTTAAAAAATGAAATTGATTAATAATAATAATAATGCTAATGTATAGGAAATTGATTTTTTTTTAAATAAAATAAATGAAAGAAAGAAAAAACGTACGTTAAAATGTTCGTTTTATTTCAATATTCTTAAGAAAATTCCTTCCTCTCTTACAGTGTAAGACGCAATAGAATAATTCTCAGTGCAAAGCAAGAATAATATATTCATACAGAATGTGCTCATTATAGTGCTGAAGATCCAACGTCGCATAATTCTCCGCTTATTACGGATATGAAAGATCGAATGAATCGATTACAAAGCTCATCCGATGAAAAACCAAGACAACGATGGTGAAACAGCAGAAGATCTGGTGGAAATCGTACCTCTCGAACGTCAAGCTCCGTAACCCTGCTAAAACCCGAGGACATCTAATTATTATGGAATAAAAAAAATGTATGAAGGCTTATAAAATAAATGAATCAAAACATATTAAATACAATTTGTTTGGCTTTTATTATTATAGCAATCACTATTTTTTTTTGTTTACATTGATTTGTGACGTCAATCGGCTCCGACGACGATGTTCTTACTGCAGGTATTTCCACAGTTTCATCGCCATAGGGATAGATAAATGGGGGTCGTGGCGCTCGCGGTGGCGGTGTTCTCCCTGCTGCTCCTGCTGTTGCCGCTATTGCTGGCTTATATGTGTTGAGGTACCATGTTTTCATCACGCGTACATTGAATCCGGCGCAGTGGGATGTTGATCTCATATGCGGGTGATTGTTACATGTACCGGTGGTTTTTTCGCCCAATATATCGAGCGAAGGACAATCCAGGTCTTCGATATTCACGGCCAATGAAATATGCTGACGAAGCCATTCCGTCTTCTCCGATCCCTTTATGTATACAGTATGAGCATCTTGTAACAACATGGTGAGAGTTGCATTCAGGTCCTCGTACGATATATCGCCGCCGCTCCACGAAATTCCGTGATAATTCTGGGCAAGCCACCGATTTATGCTTTTGAAATTATCGGCTATCAAAGTCCAGGGTTGCGGCGCTTCGAAGAGACAAACCGCAGGCGTAGACTCTTCTTCGAGGGCTAGCACTGCAAGCTCTTTCACTATCAATGAGTTGCCGTAGCTTTTAAAACCTTGCACATCTACCACGTACTCCATTTTTGTAACGAATGATGCAAGACGCTCGGAATCCTAATCCCTTATACTATTCTCCCCACTCTACGATTTTACCATTTCATTAAATGTTAATGTGGGCGGGGGCTAATCAGCGTGACAATTTTCCTATGATCTCCATCGACTGATGTCCATCCATTGACATGATCTACAGCAACCAATCATTATCGATATGTTCGAAAAAATTTCACAGCAGCCAATGAGTATGGGAATCTATCCTCAAAGCTTTCATCATCCAATGAGCATAGTGATCTATATTCCCTAGAGTTTTGAAAAGCATAAATGTAAGCCGTCGCTGGTCGGTCCTGGTATATGTCTTTTTTCCTTCATTCAAACTAGTTTCGAATAACACATGGAAAAAAGCCATGAACGCGTACGAGTGTCTTCAAGTGGTGAATACGTGGGATGAGATCCTCGATCTCATGCCAAGTCTTAACGCGGATGGAATTAATATATGGACCGATCGTTTAGTGAAAACAATTGAATCCTGGGAAAAGTATGTATTATCGGCAAACGGTGCTGAACAAAAAAAGTTTTTAAATACGTTAGGGTTTTTAAATGGAGTGAAAATAAAATTCGATCGTTTATTGAAACGTGTCGGAGGTTTGAGAGACGGTGAGATTGATGATAATGGTGGTGCCGACGAAATTGCGAAAAGTGTTGAGTGGATTAATCTTAGATCGGCGTTTAAAAATCGTATCAAGACGGGCGTAATTGTGAATTTAAATCACGTTGATATTAAGACATTTATGGAGAGCTGTAAGCATATTTTTGCTGAAAATCTCGCGATGGTGCTCGAAGTGCAGAGAAACGCTGTAAAAGTGTATGTAGTTCCCGCGGCAAAATTCGTAGTTATGAAGAATATTGAAGAAGTGATTGATCTGAAATATTTTAATACGAAAGCTGAGATAATCTATCCTAATACAAACGTTCAAGAATGGTTTGTTGAAAATGCGCAAGATCCGCTTCTACGAGATATAGAAGAATTTCAGCATCAAAAGTCAGGGTGGGCGCTTCGCTCAATAGTTAATCTCACAGTGAACATCAATAAATTTAATCCAATGCGAGGTACTTCATACATCGCGTTACCGGAATCTATTCAAAAGAAGAACGCGTGTATAAACGTAAATAACATGGATAATATGTGTTTTAAATGGGCTATCTTAGCAGCATTACACCCAACTCATGATGGGAAAAATCGACATCGCGTTAGCGTATATAAAAATTACGAAAATGAATTGAACTTTAACGGTATGGAATTCCCGGTGAAACCGAATGACATCTTCAAATTCGAGAAGCAGAATGGAATATCGATTAATTTATATATTCTAAAAAAACAAAGTGAAAAGTTTAGCGTGGCTCCTCTTCATGTAACTCCTTCGAAACAGAATATTCATGTGAATCTTCTTCTCATACAAGATCAATATATTGATGAGAAAGAAGACGATGATAACGAAGGAAATACTGATTTGGGCTATCATTTGCCAAGATTTCACTACGTTTTGATAGAAAATTTATCACGATTGGTTTCCGCTCAGCTATCAAAGCGGTTTCATAAACAATACATTTGTGATCGCTGTTTATATTATTTTCGAACCGAAGATAAGTTAGCCGCGCATGAAATCGATTGCAAAAATATTAATAAATGCAAGACTATCATGCCGACGTCGTGGAACAAAATGTTACGCTTCAAGAATTATAGTCATCGTGAGCGAGTGCCATTCGTTGTATATGCGGACATCGAGTGCATACTAAAACCAACACGTAATGAAATCGTTTATCAAAAGCACGAGGCATTCAGCATAGCGTATTATATAAAGTGCAGCTATGATGATTCGAAATCGGAATACTGCAGCTTCAGAGGTCCCAAGCCTGCGGAATGGTTTGTTCGAAAACTCGAACAGCTCGCAAGAACTGTTGAAACGAAATGTCACATCTGTGAAAAAAATGTCATCTCCAGCGACAGAGTGAAGGACCATTGTCATCTCACGGGGCGGTAAGTAATTCATTTAACCATATGAAGTAATTTTTATTTTATTGTATAAATATAAATTTTCTAATTTTAAAAAACTTTTATGGATTAGTCTTAATTTTTTTAAATGTATTTTTTTTTATAGATATCGAGGACCGGCACATAGCGGATGTAATCTACGTTATCAGGATTCACGAACCATACCCGTGATCTTCCACAATTTGACCGGCTATGATTCGCACTTCATCGTGAAGGAAATTGTCACCTCTTTGGAAGGACGCGTGGTTATATTACCACAAAACAAGGAGCGATACATTTCCTTTACGAAGCATATTGCCGCGAGCGATATCAAATTCCGGTTTATCGACTCATTCCGCTTCATGGCGTCATCATTGGATAAGCTCGCTTCATATATGACCGATCTGAAGATCGTTCGAAAGGAATTCATCGGGCTTTCATCGCGCCAACACGATCTTCTCATGAGAAAAGGTATTTTCCCATATGAATACGTTGATTCATTGATGAAACTCGCCGAGACGGATCTTCCGCCGCGGGATAAGTTTCATAGCACCCTCAATAACCGTGACATTTCGGATAAAGACTATGAGCATGCTAAAGAAGTGTGGCGAGAGTTTCGTATTAGTGATTTGGGTGCATATTCGGATCTTTATTTAAAAACAGACGTGCTCCTTTTAGCTGATATATTTGAAAATTTCCGTGATAATTGTTTAAGTGCGTATGGTCTAGATCCAGCGCATTATTATACAACCCCCGGGTTAACTTGGGATGCGATGCTTAAATATACAAAGATTGAATTGGAACTTCTAACGGATATCGACATGCATATGTTTATCGAGCGCGGGATACGAGGCGGAGTTAGCCAATGCTGCAACCGGTATGCTCGAGCTAACAACAAGTATATGAGAAATTTTGATTTGAGCAAAGATGTCAAGTTTCTCATGTACTATGATGTTAACAATCTATATGGATGGGCAATGATGGAAGCATTACCGTATGGTGGCTTTGAATGGGTGAAAAACATCGATGAAATCGATTTTCTCGCTGTGGCCGACGATGCATCGGTGGGTTACATTCTTGAAGTCGATCTCGATTATCCCATTCAGCAACATAATACGCACAAAGACTTTCCTCTATGCCCAGAACATAAGTGCGCCCCAGGTTCGAATCAAGTAAAGCTCATGACAACGTTGAGCTCAAAAATCCGATATGTTTTGCATTATCGCAATCTTAAACAAGCTCTGCGATACGGATTAGAGCTCAAACGGATTCATAGAGTTTTACAGTTCAATCAGAAACCATGGTTAAAATCGTACATCGACCTCAACAGTGATATGCGAAAACATGCTAGAAATGAATTTGAGAAAAACTTATTTAAATTGATGAATAATGCTGTATTCGGGAAAACCATGGAGAATGTCCGTAAGCGTATCGATGTAAAACTTGTATCACGTTGGGATGGGCGTTATGGTGCCGAGTCGTTAATAGCTAAACCAAATTTCCACAGCACAGCCATCTTCGATGAAAATCTAGTTGCTATTCAGATGAAAAGAATCGAAGTTCATCTTAACAAACCAATCTATGTGGGGTTATGTGTATTAGACTTATCAAAGATTCTAATGTATGACTTCCACTATGATTATATGCTCCCCCAGTTCAATAACAACCATTGTAAATTGTTGTATACCGATACTGATAGTTTAATCTATGAAATTCAGTGCCCTGATATTTATGAAATCATGAAGCGTGACATTGCGAGGTTCGATACATCTGATTACCCTGAAGACAATGAGTTTAGAATTCCGCGAATGAATAAAAAAGTTGTAGGTCTAATGAAGGATGAATGCAAAGGAGAAATAATGACGGAATTTGTGGGCTTACGTAGTAAGATGTATAGCGTGCGTGTTGAGGGCAAAGATCATATGAAAAAAGTAAAAGGGGTGAAAACTGCGGTGGTCAAAGATAGCATCACCTTTGATGACTTCATGGACTGTCTACGAAACAATAAAAAGCAAACGCGGGAACAACAGGTTATTGTAGCTCATTTGCATAATGTGTATACGGAAAAACAGGTAAAGGTTGCGCTTAGTCCACATGATGACAAGCGATATATTCCACCTAATAGTACTGATACGCTTCCTTGGGGACATTGTGAAATTCCACAGAGCAGTATTTATCATGTTGATCGTTGTAAAAAAGAAAAAAAACCAAAAAAAGTGTGGCCATTATAATAAAAACCAACGAATTATATTGAATATGTTTGATTTGCTTATTTCATGAACCTTGATACATTTTTAAAAATTCTATAATAATCATAATGATGGCGATGGTGGAGGGGGGATAGTATAAGCTAACAAGAACGCCCTCTCGCTTCTCTAACATAGAGCACCAATCAGTGCTTCGATCTTAAAATAAAATCTTGATGGTGGAAGGGGGAATAACGATATATAAACCGAGGATTCGAAGCCCTTTTTCGTCAGACATCATAAAGATTTTTCATCGACAACGTCAAATATTTTCCATCGACAACTTCAAATATATATTTTTTTTCTCAACCGAAAAAAAAAAAAACGGCAATGGATATCGCACTGCTTAACGGAATCGCTCGGCTGGATTGCTATCGTCCGTTGAAAAAACTCAAGGAGTTGCAGGTCGATCAGCTATACAAAATCACGGGCTTGAAGCAAGTGACAACAAAATTCGGTCTCAGCACCGTGGCCACCATCGATGACAGCTTCGAAGTTTTCATGCCGAAGCGTATCTCTGTGGTGTTTGAGAAAGACGCAGCACTCTTCGGAAGGATGGTTAAGATGATTGTCGACGAAAGAAAATTGTCATTGAAGTATGTGGGAGTTGTTGGAAAATGTGACAAAATTGAATTTGTAACTCAATAATTTTTTTATTTGAATAAACATTTTTTCTTTCACGTTTGTGAATACAAATATAAAACTATTGTCTTTATTTATAAATCTTCCTTATTTATCCAACTGTTATGTGTCCTATCGAATCCCAACCATTTAACATAAGCTCGATTTCCTCGTTTCTTGATGATTTTCTCTACAAGATATACATCGGGGTATTGAGCTTTCAGCAGCTCCTCTTCATAAAAGCCGCCGGCGATTGGTTGATCTCGATAATCCATTAGTTTATACGTCGTAGGATCCGTTAATATTACTCGATGGATCGTAAAAATTTCAGTCGTCCAGTTTGGTGTATAACCTTTCTCGAAAACATGCTTATTCTTGCTGACTCGTACTTTGTCGCCGACTTTGAATTTTGGTATTTTTCGTTCTCCACGATGATCATGGGGAAAACGTTGTAACAACGTCTTACTATTTGTTGCTGTAACATCTTTCGGCTTCATGCCAATAGTTCGATGTCTGGAGTCGTTGTATGTCGTGATGAGATCAGGCAGAATATCCAGCCATTTGTAATTTCCATGCAAACTGAACTTTAACCACATTTTATTCTTCAGTGTACGATTGAAACGTTCAACAATAGATGCCTTGAGATTACTATACGTGGAGTAATGATTGACATTGTATTTTTTCATGAGATTTTGAAAGCTTGAATTATAAAACTCTTTGCCATGATCAGTTTGTAGATTTTTTGGGACTCGGCCTTTTTCGAAAATACATTTCATGGCTGTGGTGACATCTTTTGCAGTTTTCCTCGATATAGGTGCAGCCCAAGCAAACTTAGATAACGTGTCAATGACCGTTAGCATGTATCGAAATCCTTTGTTTTCTCGAGCGTATGGCTGCATCTCCACAAGATCGGCTTGCCATGATTCATCTAAGCCTCGTACATGAAATTTTCGCCGTTGATAATTACGTCGAGCGGGTTTATGCAACTCTTCTACTAGTCTTCGTCGCTCCATGCTGCTGCTCATTATTTCTTAATAAAAATCTCTTTGCGTGCGCACACATCAACGATCATTATTCAACTGAGCACTGCCACATTTGTTATGATATTAATAAATTATTCGAGCTTCACGCAACTCTTCAATTATTGAAATAATTTCATTAGTATGACTTGGATTGCCTGCAGTTTTTTCGGCAAGCAGTAAACGTAATCGATCTACCAGCTCATTCGGATCATCCCAATGCACATAATCCATTTTTGTATTTCTCCGAGCAATTTTAAATCGAGGTAATGCTCCGCCTGTGGATTTCCGCTTTCGTGGCGATGTAGCACTAATGTATGGAGCGATATAATTCTTATACTTTTGACTGGTTTGTTTCCTCACGCTTTCATCGGGACTGTAATGTTTCTTGTATGCATTTGTAGTATTCAAAATTTTTCCATAAATATTTTTATCCTCGGTACTTATAACATTTTCATCGGGTTCCTTTCTGAATAATAATTCAAGCAAACCTTTGGTTCTATGATATTTATTATGCCCCACTACTATATACTCATTGTTGAAATCAATAGATGAATTTCCAATCATGAGTGTACCATCCGGTAATTTTCTAACTCCATATGTCAAATCAAGAACCTTTTTTCGATTTTTATGAAGTAAGCTGAGATATTTATTTGTAATTGATTCTTCGTTTATCTTTCCCGATAATTCTCCATAATCATCATTAACATCGTCGTCGCCGTCATCATCATAATTATCTCCACGCGCAGATTTAAATGATGCATCGCGATCTTGATTAAAAGGTGGTTCCTCATCCTCCTCCTCCTCCTCCTCCTCCTCTCCTCCTTCTTCACCTCTTTTTTCGGCAGCCAGTTTTTCATTTCATTCTTAATCTCATGAGTATTTGCATCGGAAGCATTAATGAGTTTTTCCAACGGTTTGACTATTGGCATGAAAGTTTCGTCCAGTGTTCGTTCCATAATCTGCTTATCTGCCTTCAAAAGTTTATATTTTTGCTTAACCGCAGCCCTCGCTTTTTCCAGTTGGTAAAGCGTCTTTTTTTCTCGCCGGAACTCTTCAGCCATGTTATCGCTTCAATAGATCATCACACACTGAATATTTTCACTCTCTCTCCTCATCTATTTATGGAAAAAGCAATCGAAGCCCTTTCTATAGCGTCCGCTATCGAGACCATGGCGATCCTTATCAATTACCAAAAATCCATAATTATCATCGTTCCAACACTTTGAGCACAAGTCTTTGAATTGTGTATATGGCATATCCGTATTCACATGATCGTTAAAAATGTGTTTGAGATTTATATCATCCTGACGGAAAATTGCCAGCATATTAACATTATCTCGCACCAGATGTTTTGGGATTTGCGCATAAGACTGAGATAGGTAGAAACAATCAATATTTTTATGTCGACCCATGCAGTAAAAAGCTCTCACATTATCCTGTTTTTCACATGCAATATCATCGAATATCATGATGGAATTGTGACGAGCATCTGCAGGTGATACGACCTGGTCGTGTTCGCCAAAGGCAAAATATCCGATTTCCTTCACAGGCTTGAACAATTTTTCCAAAAATTTATATTTGGCTTGATTCAAAGACTTTGAATATACATAAACGTTTTCAAATCTCAAGCCATTGTGATGGGTAATAAGAGCGAGCAACGCATTTGTTTTACCGCAATTTGACGGACCACAGAATACCGCACGAATACTATCAGGTAATAATTTTCCGTGTCGACTGCGTACGCTACGCTGCTCCGCGAGAGCATCAAAATTCGATACGGGTAACGCGAGTGGTTGCTTTCGGAAATCCATACTGCACATGACTGATCAAAAACAATATAAATATCACGCTTATATACCCATAGCTTCAGTCATTGCATGATCGTCGTTGTATACGCATCATGCACAAAGGTCGTGGAGTTTTGAATAAGTTGATTAATAAATTACCCATTGAGCTCCATATACCAGGCTATCAGTATTGCGGTCCGGGTACGAAACTAGCACAACGCTTAGCGCGCGGTGATCCAGGTATAAATCGTTTGGACGCAGCGTGTAAGAATCACGATATTGCATACTCGCAAAATCGTGAAAACGTTGAGGCACGCAACGCGGCAGACCGGATTTTAGCGGAAAAAGCTTGGCATCGTGTTTTAGCAAGGGACTCTGGAATAAGCGAAAAGGCTGCTGCATACGCTATCGCAAACATAATGAAAATAAAATCAAAACTCGGTATGGGTGTGATTACGAGAAAGAAGACGAAGACTAAAAAGAAGAAGAAGTCTAAAATCATGCTTACTAAAATAGTAAAAGCTGCATCGGAATCTTGTGGAAATAATTCTCGTGAAATCATTCAATCGGCTTTAAGGAAAGCTCGTGATGTTGTAAAAACTGCGGGTGGAAAGAGAAATGTTCATATACCACGTATATTGCCAGTTTCTTCAAAAGTCGGAGGGTTTTTACCTCTTCTCATTCCCCTGTTTGCTGGTTTAAGTGCAACCGGAGCATTGGCTGGTGGTGCTGCGGGAATAGCAAAAGCCGTGAATGACGCTAAAGCCGCTAAACAACAATTGGAAGAGAGTCAGAGACATAATAAAACAATAGAAGCTATTGCTTTGGGTAAAGGTCTCTTTCTCAAACCTTATAAAACGGGGTTTGGTCTACAGTTCGGTGTGGAAAAAAAAAAAAATTTCAACATAAAATTGCCTAAACGAGCTCTCACAGATGTTGAGCTACTTAAGTATGCGCACGTTCTAAAAATTCCCCATTTTCGTGGTGTATTTATGAGAAATGCCTTACACAGGGGTGGACCGCATTATTGCGAATCAGCAATAATTAACCTTGATGATAAAGACGGCCCGGGCACACACTGGGTGGCCTATCGAAAAAATGGCAGTAAAGTAATTTATTTCGATAGTTTTGGAGATTTGCAACCGCCTCGAGATCTAATGGATTATCTCGGAGTTAACAATGAAATCAAATATAATCATAGAAGATATCAAGAATATGATACATATATATGCGGCCATTTGTGTTTAAAATTTTTATATAAAAGCCTGTAGAGCATGGGAAATTGAATCAGTTGGTAATGAACCGCCATGGTTGATTCATTAACGTTGAGTCTATCGGGCACATCGTCGACATTGGAAACGCAATATTTTCCACCAATCGAACTTTCATCTGATAAGAACTATGTGCTTGGACTAGTGGAATTATTATCATTCAATTCCATTCCTAACATTGACATTGGAAAAAACAAATTTTATGTGGGTGCAGAAGTGATTGAATTACCAACTGGAAGTTATGAGATTGAAGATATTGATACGTATTTGAAGAAAAACCTCGCATCCAAAGGGATTTCAATAAATATCACACCCAATAATAATACGCTGCGTAGTGCGATAAAGTGCAATCGAAACATTGATTTTAGGCCACATGATCCTATCGCCCGTCTTTTGGGATTTACTCATCGCGAGTTATCATCTAACGCAGTACACAGTTCAGAATTACCCGTCCGCATTCTGAATATTAATGCATTGAGAATTGAGTGCAATATTACATCAGGGGCATACATTAACGAGCGAAAGGTTCACACCATACATGAATTTTTCCCGGCAGTACCATCGGGATATAAGATCATCGAGGTGCCATCTCACGTCATTTACCTTCCGGTCGCCGTGAAGATCATTGATCATTTACAATTACGCATAGTCGATCAAGACAACGAACCTATAAATTTTCGTGGAGAAGTAATTACCGTGCGACTCCATATTAAGCAAGCGAGCAAGTAATTATGGGCATTGTGTTTCATGGTAAAAGTGATTCAGACTATAAAATACAGTCATCATGCCGACGTATCATCAGTCATCATCGTGTCACCAAGACGCTAGCACGTCGCAACATTCAGTTCCTCAGAAGTCTAGGACTCCGAGTAGTTGGTGGAAAAAAGTAACGTGCACGATATTTTGCTGTTGCTATAATGGGAGACTCCCTGCGCGTGCGATCGCCCGTTGTATTCGACGAATCCGTAACACATTATGAGATTCATGCACATCAACCATATACTTCGTCAACGTTTAATAACAGCGATGAAATTCGCATATCCATTCAACATCAGGATTTGTGTCTTCTACCGTCGAAAAGTTCTATCCACATATGCGGGAAATTAACGAAAGCAGATGGAACATCGGCCGTTGCATCAACGAAATTTGTAAATAATGCAATATTGCATTTATTTGAAGAAATTCGTTATGAGATCAATGCCATAGAGATTGATAGATGCAAAAACGTTGGCTTGACCTCTCTCATGAAAGGTTATGTATCGCTGAGTCCGAGTCAAAGTTCGATCATTGAAAACGCGGGCTGGCTAGATGTGGAAGAAACGAAAAAATTGACGAATAACAATGGATACTTTGATGTATGCATACCACTCTCTATGATTCTTGGGTTCGCCGAGGATTATCGGAAAATAATTATCAATACGAAGCACGAGCTAATTCTCACAAGATCGAGAAACGATACGAATGCAATTATGCAAACAGCTCAGGCTGATGGAAACTACGAAGAAATCAAGATTAATCTTATGAAAATTGAGTGGTTAATGCCATATGTGAGACTATCTGATAAGAGTAAGATACAATTACTCGGACATATTGAGAAGGATATAAGCATGAGTTATCGCACATGGGAATTATATGAATATCCAATGCTTCCATCCACGATGAAACATATTTGGACCGTGAAAACATCCAATCAATTGAAAAAACCACGTTTTATCATTGTGGCCTTTCAAACGAATCGAAAAATCATGCAAGATGTAAATGCCAGTCGCTTCGATCATTGTAACATTACCAACGTGAAGCTCTTCCTTAACTCTCAATGTTATCCATACGGCAACCTCAATCTTGATCTTCATCGTAATCAATACGCACTGTTGTATGATATGTACGCGAACTTCCGCAAAGCCTACTATGACAAGGATATGGAACCCTTTCTCACGAAGCAAAATTTTCTCGATCATGCGCCACTTATTGTCATCGATTGTTCAAAACAAAATGATTCACTTAAACAAGCTCCGGTTGATGTTCGTCTGGAGCTAGAGACAAAGACAAATTTCCCAGCAGGAACAACAGCATACTGTTTAATATTACATGATCGTATAATGGATTATAATCCTGTAAGCGGCGATGTGAGAAAGCGTATATAATGCATTTGTTATTATAATCATATGTAATATTTTTTGAAAAATTGAATAAAAAAAAGATTTTAAAATTTCTAAACATTGAAATTGTATGAGAATTTATTAATCCTTAACCCCCCAACACAAATAGGATAACATACTATCGGAGATAATGTATCGATCGCCTTGAGTAGTGAGTGAAAGATCGAGCAGTCGGTATTTAGCAGTGGGTAAAAGATCGAGCCGTGGGTATTGAGCAGTCGGTATTTAGCAGTCGATTAATAATCGATACTTAGCTGCGGGGGATCGATCAATGGGTAAATTGGGTATGTAAATTCGAGCAGTGGGTAAATCGATATTTAACAATTGATAAGGTAGATATCGAGGTAAAGTTACATGACTTAGCAGATAACGCCATTTATTTTATTGGTAAAGTAGAGAGACTTCGTAAATAACATCATCTATATCGAGGTAAGCTAGTAGGATTTAGGTTATTTGGGTTAACTAACGCCATCTATCGGATAGATAATGCAAAAAGACTTGACAGATAACGCCATCTATCGGACTCAGCCGGTACGGCAGATCAGGGATCTATAATCGATACTTGAGACAGTCGGTAAGGCAGGAATTGATTAACAAAACTACAATCGGGGGAGCAGTCGGTAATACAGAGCATCTACTTTATCGACATTGTGCTGGAACCGGCCTAGCCTATCTACTAATTTAAATTATACAAATTCTCACGTCATCCCAGTGATATTTCATAATTTATCCGGCTATGACTCACACTTCTTGATAAGAGCATTAGCAACAACCTTCGAGGGTTCTATACAGTTATTACCGGTAAACAAAGAGCAGTATATATCGTTCACAAAGTCCGTCGACGGTACAATCGTCAAATTTCGATTCATAGATTCCTTCAGATTCATGCCTGCTAGTATTGACAAACTCGCATCCTATCTACCCAATGATGAGAAACATGTAACGAGAAAGTATTGCACTAGCGCAATGGAGCTAAATTTATTGACAAGAAAAGGTGTTTTCCCTTACGATTATCTCGATAGATGGGAAAAACTTGACGACACAGAGTTACCGACGAAGAAAGAGTTTTTTTCACGATTAAACGACGAGGAACTCAGTGACGATGACTATGCTCATGCGCAGAACGTTTGGGAAACATTTAACATCCAAACTCTCGGCGATTATTCGGACTTGTATCTCAAATCAGACGTGTTACTGTTAACGGATATTTTCGAAAATTCCCGCCGTAATTGTTCAAGCACGTATAACTTAGATCCATTGCACTACTACACTGCTCCG
Organism: Sussaba pulchella; assembly: GCA_963971145.1. NCBI lineage: Eukaryota > Metazoa > Arthropoda > Insecta > Hymenoptera > Ichneumonidae > Sussaba > Sussaba pulchella. Next base: position 2,156 of record CAXAQZ010000578.1, on the reverse strand, counting down.
GGACTCGCGTTCGATGCAATGCTAAAATGCACCGGTGTAGAACTTGAATTAATCACCGATGTAGATATGCTACTTTTTTTCGAAAAAGGTATTCGAGGTGGTGTTGCACAATGTGCCAATAGATATGCGAAGGCTAACAATCGATTCATGCCCGATTACGATCCCAACGTAGATGAATCGTACATTACGTATTACGATGTAAACAATTTATACGGCGCGGCTATGAGTCAACCTTTGCCTCGCGGTTCGTTCGAGTGGTTGGAGGATCCGGCGGAATTGGATATACCGAATATCCCCGATGATTCTCCGACGGGTTATATATTTGAAGTGGATTTGGAGTACCCGAAAAACCTTCATAAAACACATAAAGATCTGCCTCTGTGCCCCGAACACTTTGTCCCGCCCATTTCGGGGTGTAAAATACCGAAACTTATGACGACTTTGCTGTCCAAACAGAAATACGTGATTCATTATCGTAATTTGAAGCAATATTTGAGTCTCGGTTTAATTCTCACAAAAATTCATCGAACATTGAAATTCAATCAAACACCGTGGCTAAAACAATACATCGAATTAAATACAGAATTACGAAAAAAAGCAGTCGATGAATTTTCAAAAATTTTTTTCAAATTAACGAACAATTCAGTTTTCGGAAAAACAATGGAAAATCCGCGCAAACATAGAGATGTAAAACTCTTGACAAAGTGGGATGGACGGTTCGGGGCAAGAGCGCTTATTGCCCGACCGACGTTTCACAGCTGTACCGTTTTCGACGAAGATATGGTAATTATAGAATTAAATAGACCGTCGGTTGAGTTTATGAAACCAATTTACGCAGGATTTACGATTCTCGATGTATCAAAAATATACATCTATGATTTCCATTATAATTACATGAAAAATGTATTCCGAGACAACGCGAAATTATTATACACCGACACCGACAGTCTCATTTACCATATATCCAATCAAAACGTTTACGAGCAAATGAAGTTCGATATAAATAAATTTGACACATCCGATTATCCGATGGAAAACCGGTGAGATATGCCGTTGGCAAACAAAAAAGTTTTGGGCCTCATGAAGGATGAAAATAATGGTAAAATTATGACCGAATTCGTGGGTCTTCGAGCAAAATTGTATTCTTACATCGTTATAGATAAGCCGCCGAAAAATATGAAAAAGCGTGCAAAGGGTATAAAAATGTCTGCGCTAAAAAAAATCACGTTTGATGATTTCAAAAAATGTTTGTTGCATCATGCTAATATAACGAGAACGCAATGCTTGATACGTAGTCGAAAGCATAAGGTTGAAACAATTGAACAGCGAAAATTAGCGTTGAGTTGGAATGACGATAAGAGAGTCTTGCAACTTGGTTGTACCGACACCTTGCCCTGGGGATATGAGAAGGATTAAACGGTCGGATGTGTAGAAAAATAGATCTTTTAGAATAGAAAATCGAAATGTAAAATATATTCAATAAACAATCTTTTCATCCGTAACATGTATGTTATTTAGTTTTCTCTCGCTCACTCTATCTTATACCTTTGTTGAACTCTCGCTCACACTCCCGCCTGCATGCTCGCTCTCTTTCTCTGTCTTATGCATTCGTTTAACTCTTGTCCTCTCACTCTCTCACCGTCATTGGTAGCCTTTTAGAGCTAGGCGCTCATTCACTCGAGAGGGTAGAGAAAACCGTGTTGATAAATACAAATCGTTCTTATGTATTCAACTATCGTGTGAACTATCGAAATTCGTTTGGTGTTCAATCAATTGATGCTGAGGAGATTTTTCATATGTATACAGACAAAAATTGAATTATAAGATTACAAAATATATATGCAACATTTTCATGATGGTAAAAAGATTTTTTTTTTCGCGATGATGGAGGAAAAACTTTAATTATACGATTTAATAAATTTTTCTATTCATGATGATTGAATCACTCGGGGAGTGGATAAGTTGAGAATCATCGTTGCTGCAGCCTGCTGTTGTAGTTGAATGAGAACCCGCATCAAATTTCATCTTCCGCGCTGATAGAGCAGGCAACGGCAAGCTCCATGCACAGCTTCGTTCGGTCATCGTCGTCATAGATGTTTGCGAACAATGGCATAGGACCACAGGATAAGACGCGCCACCGACATATCAACAAATTC
>CAXAQZ010000576.1:12500-14167 GCA_963971145.1 Sussaba pulchella | reverse complement strand
ATCGGTCTACGCCTGGAATAATTTTAATGTTCTTATTATTTTACAAACGAATTTTTTTTTTTTTTTGTTTGGTTTTAAGAAAAAGCGGTCGATCTACGGTCGAAAAATGAAGGTTTATTTATTTCATTTCGATGAAAAAATAATTTTTAAAAAAACTTTTTAACCACGTTTCGATATTGATTGTTACGTTAATGCGATAAGAAGAAAGTTATGTTTTTTTACTTTTCGAGAAAGCGATCGGTCTACGCGTCGAACAACTCTGGTCGCGGTCGGTCTACGCGTGGATTATTCCCGAGTGCGGTCGGTCTACGCGTCAACTCAATGTACATGCGATCGGTCTACGCGTCGAACAACTCCGGTCGCGGTCGGTCTACGCGTGGATTATTTTCGAGTGCGGTCGGTCTACGCGTCAACTCAATGTACATGCGATCGGTCTACGTGTGGATTCAAAATTCACTTATCGTTGATCGGTTTTTATTGTCAAAACAAACTTTTTCGATTCAATTACAATTCATAACGTTGTTCACGTTTAACAAGAATTTTTGAATTTTTAGAATTTTATAAACGAGCGATCGGTCTACGCGTCAAATTTTATTCATCGTTATTCGATAAATTAATATAGTCGACTTTATCAATCTTACTTTCCATACTGTTTATATAAGATTCTATCTTTTTCGCATAAATTGAATCATTAAAAATTTGAAATAGACGGTAATTATTTTTTTTTGTTTTTTGAGCAATTAGATTCGGAAAAATTTTGGTAAAATCAAATATATATATAAATGATGACTTATCATGTTTAAAATGTTATAACCTTGTAGCGACGATTCCATCATTTCATTACTCCATTTCCAACGAGGCGAACATTTTCGTGTTTTTGACGCCCGTTTTTTTTCTAAGTCCGAGCGCACGGAGCCCGTCCGGGCCGTTCAACGCTAGTACGGCCGCCCTGCGCCCCATGTATAAGCCGTCGTTCGCCGAACCGCAGGCGCCCCAGCTCGGTACTATAAGAGGAGTCGAGGCGACGGTTCGGTCACCGCTTACCGTCCGATCATCGGTTACATACTATAACTCAGCATTACCACGAGTCGGCGTCTATGACCAAATGGCTCTTACGTGGTACACGCTACGGCGATGAAAGTTTTTCAACACGAGTTGTTAATAAACTTATACCGAGCATCGACTCACCCTGTTCCGGGCGAGAATATCAATATGAATGATGGACTTCACCATGAATTCCTGATATATTGCAAACATAAATACAAAAATACGTGCCTCAAAAGAGGGCACGTCGAGACGCTGAGAATATAAAATTTCCAGCATTATATAAGAGTTTATGTGGTTTTATAAACGAGAAAATTGACGAGAGTGCGATAGCGGGTTCGCACAATAATAAGAAATAAATATATGAGAAGGAAGAAGGAGGAAGGATAGAAAGATGCAATCCGTGGCTGAGTTGTCAAGGGTCTTTTTCATTGTGAAAGACACCGCAACCGAGTCGAAAATAAATAAATTAAAAATTTTAAATGAACAAAGAGTGTCCCCAGTCACTCCTCGTCGAGTATCTGGGGAAAAAACACTTCGAGAAACGAAAAGGTATAAAGATCTAACGGTCGATATTCCTGAGCTATCTCGTGAGATAAATTTCGAACGAAGCTCCCTGGTTG
>CAXAQZ010000576.1:0-2500 GCA_963971145.1 Sussaba pulchella | reverse complement strand
AAATGGTTTTCGCGTTTCATGAAAAATTTTTTTTTTTTTTTCGAATTTCAGAAAAACCGATCGGTCTACGCCTGGAATAATTTTAATGTTCTTATTATTTTACAAACGAATTTTTTTTTTTTTTGGGTTTAAGAAAAAGCGGTCGATCTACGGGTGAAAAATTAAGGTTTATTCATTTCATTCCGATAGAAAAATAATTTGAAAAAAAAAATTTTTAAGCACGTTTTGATATTGATTGTTACGTTAATGCGATAAGAAGAAAGTTATGTTCTTTTACTTTTCGAAAAAGCGATCGGTCTACGCGTCGAACAACCCTGGTCGCGGTCGGTCTGCGGATGGATTATTTCCGAGTGCGATCGGTCTACGCGTCAACTCAATGTACATGCGATCGGTCTACGCAACGAACAACTCTGCCCGCGGTCGGTCTACGCGTGGATTTGAAATTCCTCTTTCGTTTTTCGATACCAATTTCTTTCATCAATTTATTAGAACAAATTTAAGGTAAAATTAATTTTCGCGTTTCATGAAAAAAAAAATTTTTTTTTTCGAATTTCAAAAAAACCGATCGGTCTACCCCTGGAATAATTTTAATGTTCTTATTATTTTACAACCAAATTTTTTTATTTCTTTTCGGGTTTAAGAAAAAGCGGTCGATCTACGGGTAAAAATTTAAGGTTTATTCATTTCATTCCGATGGAAAAATAATTTGAAAAAAAAAATTTTTAAGCACGTTTTGATATTGATTGTTACGTTAATGCGATAAGAAGGAAGTTATGTTCTTTTACTTTTCGAGAAAGCGAGTTTTTCGATACCAATTTTTTTTCATCAATTTATTAGAATAAATTTTTGGTCAAAATGGTTTTCGCGTTTCATGAAGAAAATTTTTTTTCTTTCGAATTTCAGAAAAACCGATCGGTCTACGCCTGGAATAATTTTCATGTTCTTATTATTTTACAAACGAAATTTTTTTTTTTTTTTGGTTTCAAGAAAAAGCGGTCGATCTACGGGTAAAAAATGAAGGTTTATTTATTTCATTTCGATGAAAAAACAATTTGGAAAAAAAAAATTTTTTAACCACGTTTTGATATTGATTGTTACATTAATACGATAAGAAGAAAGTTATTTTCTTTTACTCTTCGAAAAAGCGATCGGTCTACGCGTCGAGCAACTCTGGTCGCGGTCGGTCTACGCGTGGATTATTCCCGAGTGCGATCGGTCTACGCGTCAACTCAATGTACATGCGATCGGTCTACGCGTCGAACAACTCTGGTCGCGGTCGGTCTACGCGTGGATTATTTCCGAGTGCGGTCGGTCTACGCGTCAACTCAATATACATGCGATCGGTCTACGTGTGGATTTTAAATTCCTCTTTCGTTTTTCGATATCAATTTTTTCATCAATTCATTAGAATAAATTTTAGGTCAAATTGGTTTTCGCGTTTCATGAAAAATTTTTTTCTTCATTTTTGAATTTCAAAAAAACCGATCGGTCTACGCCTGGAATCATTTTAATATTCTTATTATTTTACAACCGAATTTTTTTTTTTTTTTGGGTTCAAGAAAAAAAGGTCGATCTACGGGTAAAAATTTAAGGTTTATTCATTTCATTCCGATGGAAAATAATTTAAAAAAAAAAATTTTTAAGCACGTTTTGATATTGATTATTACGTTAATGCGATAAGAAGAAAGTTATGTTCTTTTACTTTTCGAGAATGCGATCGGTCTACGCGTCGAACAACTCTGGTCGCGGTCGGTCTACGCGTGGATTATTTCCGAGGGCGATCGGTCTACGCGTCAACTCAATGTACATGCGATCGGTCTACGCGTCGAACAACTCTGGTTGCGGTCGGTCTACGCGTGGATTATTCCGGAGTGCGGTCGGTCTACGCGTCAACTCAATGTACATGCGATCGGTCTACGTGTGGATTTTAAAATCCTCTTTCGTTTTTCGATACCAATTTTTTTTTATCAATTTATTAGAATAAATTTTAGGTCAAAATGGTTTTCGCGTTTCATGAAAGAAATTTTTTTTTTTTTCGAATTTCAGAAAAACCGATCGGTCTACGCCTGGAATAATTTTAATGTTCTTATTATTTTACAAACGAATTTTTTTTTTTTTTCTTTGGTTTCAAGAAAAAGCGGTCGATCTACGGTCGAAAAATGAAGGTTTATTTATTTCATTTCGATGAAAAAATAATTTGAAAAAAAATTTTTTAACCACGTTTTGATATTGATTGTTACGTTAATGCGATAAGAAGAAAGTTATGTTTTTTTACTTTTCGAGAAAGCGATCGGTCTACGCGTCGAACAACTCTGGTCGCGGTCGGTCTACGCGTGGATTATTCCCGAGTGCGATCGGTCTACGCGTCAACTCAATGTACATGCGATCGGTTTACGCGTCGAACAACTCTGGTCGCGGTCGGTCTACGCGTGGATTATTTCCGAGTGCGGTCGGTCTACGCGTCAACTCAATATACATGCGATCGGTCTACGTGTGGATT
>CAXAQZ010000574.1:0-10000 GCA_963971145.1 Sussaba pulchella | reverse complement strand
CGTTTCCTTCTCGAACTCCAAATACCGAATCCCGGACCCACCAATACATTCGTGATCGTGAAATTCATGGTGTGTTTCAGTTCAGCGAGTATGTCGCCGAAAAAACCTTCGATCTCGTTGCCACGCTGATAAACGACAGCTGAATTCTTCGGAAAAATCAATCACGTCAAAATGTAGATCTATCATGGCTATGATTTCTTTTAACAGGTTGCCATTTTGTTTCTTATGAATTGACTTTTCGCACATCATCTAGAAGGTTTGGAGCATGTTTTGTAATTTTTCCAATCACTTCGGACGGACAGTTCAGTCACAATCGTTTTTTGAAAACCAACTGGGCGAAATCTACCGGGTGTGACGTTCGTGATATTATTCGGTAGTGCGACGATGAAGAGTTGACAAATAAAATGAAATAAAATTTGTTTGAATACATGACTCACGGAAACGGTGCATATTCGCAATCCTGCTCCTTCAACGTCGTGTCGTCTGGCGTACAATCCTTGATGCACCAGAATTTTCAATTCTTCGTTCTTCGTCCAAATTGCGAAAGTCGACATTTTCGTTCGATCGTCGCGAACCGACCACCATTCTTTCAATAGCGAATCGTCGCAACACAGAACCATCATTTCCGTATCGAAACGCAAACGAAAATCGTTTGCTTTGGGAAATTTGCAATATTCGCAAATTTCTTCGTTAAAATCGTCGGTGAAAATCACGAGCCAAATCGGATGCGAAACTTGGATTAATTTCGTGGTTTTCTTGAATTCGTCGATGTCGCTGATCGATCGGATCACGATTACTATGAGGGGACGGCCGAGCTGATCGCGGTACCAATTACCACGATCGTTCATTTTCTCGAAATCGATTATCACCGTGAACACGTGTTTTTGTGACAACTCACGACACAACGATTGGACCGATGTGTAATCTTGGAAATCTGTGATCGAAGGTAATTCAAGAACTCATTCGTTTGACTCGATAAATAATTTGCCGAGAAATAACTTAAAATTGTTGATTTCACATTTTTTATTAATTTTTAACTATAAGAACGAAATATGATTTTTTTTTTCAATATTTACATTTTTTGTATGTTTCTGTAACTACGTTTTAAGACAAAGTCGGTGCGATGACTCAGCGAATCTTTAATATTTTTTAACACTTTTACTTAATCTTGATAAATATTTTCTTTATAGTCTAACGAGAGGTCCTTTAATTTTTTGGTCAGACAATGTCTTATTAATTATTAAACACTAATTTCTTTCTCCCTGCAGATTGAAGTTTAAAATACTGTAATTTCTTTATTTTCGTCAAAAAAAAATTCCCTCCGTCAAGAAACAGCTATTTCATCATTTTGTCTTGATGATAATTGTCTTTTCCAAGCCAGAATTATCCGCGAGCCAGCGAACATTGTCGCTACTTACGAAAATCGTCGCGAGAACGAACGAAAAATATGCTCGAAGTTCCGTGATGCTTGTGGACGTCGAATATAAGCGAGATGTATTTATCTAAATACGCGTCGACGCGAACGCAGCCAGTAATGAAGAACAATGCAAGACAGAGATGAAACAAGGATGCCATGATTCGAGTTTCGTCGCACAAAATTGCGAAGTGCATCCAAATTATTTTCACATTCTTCGCGGTCGTCTATTTTTTTTTTTTAATATGTATAATTTTCCGCTGTTTGAGTAATCGTCGGATGAAGTTCGTAGCATCGATAAGGACCGGTGTACGGTTTAAACCCGACTAACCCGTCATGCTCAACGTGCGAACGCTTATCGCATTTGAGAATCTACTTTGTCGACTGACGCGCATGTTCTAGTCACGTGGCACTGCCTCGTAGATTATAAGGTCGTCTCATATTTTTTTACCCCTTTTTTCTACATATTATGCGCAATCTACCGGGTGGTGATTGACGACACGTGAACGCATCGATAGTCTCGATCGGAGCTTCGAAACGAGCGAATCAAAATCAAACAAGCGAAATCTCCGGCAATTTCCCTTCATTTTTCAATTTCATCAATATTCTAAGTATTATAATAGAATAATAATAATAATAATAATAATCATAATAAATATAATAATAATTATTATTAATAATAATATAATAATAATATATAATAAAATATAGAACATATATAATATAATATATGATATGATATGATATATAATATATGATATTATTAATAATAATTATAATTATTATTATTATTATTATTATTATTATTATTATTAATAATAATAATAATAATAATAATAATAATAATAATTATTATTATTATTATTATTATTATTATTATTATTATTATTATTATTATTATTATTATTTATAATAATAATTATTATTATTTATTATTATTATTATTATTATTATTATTATTATTATTATATTATTATTATGAGGATATTATATTGGAAATATTCTAAATATTTCCATTTTTTATTTATCGATTGGATCAAACCCCAGTCACTCAATCGTCAAAATCGATCCGAACGTTCTCACTCGATCGTTTCTAAAAACGTTATCAGGAAAATATGGATCTTCCGGCGGATTATTAACCGTAAATAATTAATGTTCGTTGGGAAATAAAACAAGCGGCGTACATTGTACGTTGCGGAACGCGTGGGGTCGGTTAATGTCGACTTACGGGCAGCCGGAAGATTTCCCATCGATAACGATCGACCTAGCTGCGTCGTGGTCAGTCCTGGTCGCGGCCGACTTTGTTTCCCAATGCAGTCACTGACAAGCAAATTGTAATAAACTCCGAGTGCGGTACGTGCATTCCAGCACAAATACATCGATGCGTCGACGACGCGGACGGATGGAGAAAGAAATATTTCGTGGGCGTGAATAGGCGCTTATCGGACGAGATCTAACGTCGGTCGATCGATGGACGAAACCATTTTACGAGAACGATTTTTCCTGGAAGTAAAACGCCGCGTACGTATTTTTTCGCATTCTGTTGTTTTGCGCGAAGCTCCGAAGTCGAATGACGTAAAAGCACGACCTATGGTGGGGATTTATTAGAGTGATCAGTGAAAAAAAAAATTAAGGCCGATGTTTGAATTTGTCAACGCCGATTTTTAATGCACTTACACCTTTTTAAATACTTAATGACACGAGCTCCTGCGAAACATTTATATTACCTATAACTCCGAGCCTGCGTGCGGAGGTTTCGCTCCACGTCCTTTCATTTTGTATTATGCATGAGATCTGATTATCTACGCTACTCCTTAATTTCACCCGATAGTCGTCGGGCGTCGACCAGCCTCGACAGTTTCGTTCGGAAAAACGTAATGCGGTGTCGAGTAAACATTTCGAAGTTGTCCGATAGATAAATCGGTGGGTTCGTAACTACGGTGAACTGAATCGGGTACACCATCCGAATCGTTGGTGGAATGATCGTCGTCAAGTACAATCGTCGGTAGACAACGTGTCGAACTTTCGGGTCGCAATCGAAGACGCGGTCGGGAAGTTTTCGCCGATGAGTCTTCTCTTGTCCAACATTCGAACGGACTTTTCTTCTTCTTCTTCGGTAATTTAATCCTGTGGAAATGTCGCCATCTACAATTGGCGATGCAGTGATACATCAATTCGCAGAAGAAAACTACGAGCGCGAGGATGATGCCAACGGCGAGAATGAAAAACATCGGCCGGACTCCGGAAAAATCGACGGTTTTATGACCAGTCCCGATAGGTTTTTCGCTAACTGAGAAAATTTTTTGCATGCGATGATGAATACCGTTTTCCTTGAATCGCTGGATACTGCATCGGAAAGAAAACCATCAAAGTCAGAGCATGTTGTAAATTGACGTGTCCATGTCCATATTCGTTTCCGTCCCAAGTGCAAAAAAAAAAAATATATATACCTTGTGTACAAAAAATTGACAGATTCTATATAGTAGTGGGCATAATTTTTTGATATGCAAACTATAAATAATACGCATCAAATCCGTACGCATAGCTCGAAGTGTTTATGTAGAAAATTACAGAATTTGTGAATTCGAGCTATGCTTATGAGTCCAATTCTAATTAGGTATAATTTGCATATGAAAAATATATGTCCACAATTCTGAAGAAGCTGTCAACTTTTTGTAGATAGCTTATATCTTTTTTTCCACTTGAAGTAAAGAACAAAATAGTCGTGCGATGTTACTGGTAATTGACGACTCCCGTGTACTGACTGTCAATAGGTAACGCCATAGCGAACTTCGCCACGTGTCCGGATTTTATTCGCACAACTTCGCACGCAGCGTTCGGACTCTTTCCGATAAGTTCATCCGTAAAGAAAGCAACTCTCTCGTTGCAAACCTTCATCGGATCGAACGAAAAACTTATCAATAAACGAGCTTAAATTTTTTTCGATTCACCTATTTGTGATGTAAAACTTGTGCAAACCTGCTCCCATGCCTCTTCCATGGTTTCCGGAAGATCCTGAGGGGGTTTTTTCAACGCCATCATTTTTATAAACAACGCAGCGGGTATTGCCTGCACATTAGCCACCATTATTGTGAGTTAACGTTACGACGAGCATGATTCAAGCGAATCAATGATCCCTTTTTTACCTGCCCTTTGCGGAAATAAAGAACCAACGACTTACGTTCCAGAAACCATGACCGTGATCCAGTTTTGGCACCACTAGCTTGTACGATCCGTCCTTCAAGAAACCAGCTAAATCCGAGAACGGCGAATCCGGTACCGAGAGAAAACTTATCAACTTCGCGGAATACGCGACGTACGCGAGAACTCCCGAAATATATAATGAGACAACGGCGATTCGCATCGATGTTTTTGCGGGAAATTCTGTAACGAGATATCACGACAACAAGCATTCTCTATGTTTTCCTTCCGTTCTAGATTTTTTTCACTTTTGCGACAGGATTCTCAAATATTCTTACCATCGAGGCCTTGCTGACAGAATATGCCCAACACCCTTACATAATTTTTCAAATAGAGCGAGCACAACGATTTCGAACCGTTTCGTACTTCGATAAATGCCAGAAGCAAGGGCGCAGTGGATATTAGCACGATAATTATGATCCATATTATCAACGCGAGCACCTTCGGGCAGAAAAAAACATTAGAATAATCTGAAATAAGACCGTTCTTCCATCGATTCGCAAATCGAAAAATTCCTCGAACCTCGAAATGCCGGTGCACGGGATCCGGTCGTTTGATAAACAAGTCCCACGAAGTTGACAACACCGAAAAAGTAAAATCCACTAGAGTTTGTTCACCCGCTGTCATAGCCAAACCAACAATGGCAAGATCGGCCTTATCTTCCTCCAGCGAGACCTCGGCGTATGTCCTGCCAGTCGTCGTTGGGTAGCTGAAGAAAATATCAACCGGAAGTAACTCGGTGATCGTGAAGTTCATGGCGAGTTGCAGCTCTCGAAGATACGCGGCGAAGAAGCGAACGGTAGGATTGGAATCACCACCGGGAAACTTCGAAGGCTGAACAAACGGAAAACATGAGCCAGAATTATCTTCAATTATCCGGACGACGACTGACTTACGTCAAGAGTGATTATACGCAGACCCGTGCCACGAAGATTGTTCCGTCGGGCGTACAATCCTTCCGTTGACGATAAATCCAACGATTCGCTCGCGGTCCAGGTGCCAAAGTTGGCAATTTCCGTGCGATTACCATCGACGGACCACCATTCTTGCAACACAGGAGCATTGCAGCAATGAACCAGCATCAGAGAGTCAAACCGAAGATGAAACACATTTTCCGTTGGACGACGACAATATTCGCACAACGAACCGTCGAAATCACCGTTGAATATCGCCAACCAAATTGCGCGAGATTTACTCATCTTAATATTCCAGCGGTTGAACTTCGAAATGTCGTCGATCGATTTGAACATAATCACTACGAGCGGTCGAAGTTTTTGTACTCGATCAAAATCTATGCGGTTTTTGAGATTATCAACGTCCGTAATCAGCGTGAAAACACCCTCTTTCGAGAAAGTACGACATAATCGTAAGGCCATCGATTGTGTTTCCATGCCTGCGCAAAAACGCGGTGAAGCAATTATCAGTAAGCAAATGTTCGAGAACAACGTGAAAAAGAATCAAACTTACGTGGACTTTCTCTTGGGAATACGAAGAAGATACTCGACGCGCGGTATTCTTCGCGAACGCCGGAGATGAGAGAGATGTAATCGTTATAATCGGCTTCGATAAAACGAACACACGGAATTAATATCAAAATCGCAAAGGGGAGATGCATCGTAGATCCAACGTGAGGACGATAAATATCGCAGCACGGCAGGTTCGCGTTCTCCAAAACTTGCTGCGTGTTTTATTCTCGTTGTTCTGCTTATCGTCGAACTGGAAACTACCAGAGGGTAGTTCCAGATGTGAAGCTCAAACCCTACTGGAGTCTCATGTCCGAGTGGAATAGGCGAACATTATGAGGGTGGACAATTCGCGGAATAATCTACGTCGTGCGACGGTGCGTAATTTCGACGCAAAACCACGTCCTGAGTTTGACAGGATAGGGGTTGAAAGTGACTGAACGGGATTGAGTACACAATCCGTGCGCGGCGTGTTGTCACCGAGAAATTAGGTACACCGATGGGTTGGTTGATAAAAATCAAAAGCAGTGACGAGACGAATTCACGATGGTTGGGTAAAAATAAACACCTATTGCGCACTCGAATGACCGGCCAGCGGCTGGATTTACTTAATAATATTTGATCAAACGGGTACAATTTATTCGAGGACGTATCGTACAAGCTTGCACGTGTTCGAGAGACATCGACGATTTCGTACTCCCTTTAAGAGATAATATCCGATCAACGACGTATCAATGTTCGCATGGAAGGACGCGATCGCTGATCTACTAGCGCCTTTCGCATCCAACGATTAAAAAATCTCTTCAACCTGTTCTTCAGTAATTCATTCCTGAGGAAATGCAACCTCCTACGATTATCGGTACAGCGATATATCGATTCGCAGAAGAAAACTACGAGGGCGAGAATAACTCCACCAGTCAGCATGAAAAATATCGGTGCTACTCTAGCAAAATCGACGATGTCGTGAACGGCATCGTCGATGGATTCGTCGCTGTCGGAAAAAATCTTTTGCGTGCGATGATAAACACCGTTTTCCCTGAATCGCTGGATGCTGTATGAGAAAAAACGTTTGGAATCGTAGTATATTACGAATTAATGTGTCCACGTCATATCTCAAGGTTGCCTTTGAACATTGAAGAACGGAATAATCGTGTGATCTTACTGGTAATTCACGACTCCGGTGTACTGACTGTCAACAGGTAACGCCATCGCGAATTTCGACACTTCTCCGGATTGGATTCGCACAACTTCGCACGTAGCGTTCGGGGTGCTTCCCGGAAGTTGATCAGTGAAAAAAGCAACCCTCTCTTTGCAAACCTTGATTAGATTAAAAAAAAAAACCAATTATCGACGGAGTTTTAATTTTTTTCCATTGAGCTATCCATATTGGACAAACATTCGAGCGTACTTGCTCCCAAGCGTTTTCCATTATTGTTGGATGATCCTCCCAGGGTTTCATCAATCTCTCCATTTTATTGTACGCCGCATCGGTTAAGGACTGCACAATAGCCGCAATTCTCGTGAATTAATGATACAGCAGGCGTAATTTTGACGAAAGAGTGATTATTTCTCGTTCATGGAAATGGAGAACAAACGACTTACGTGCAAGAAGTCTTGGCTATAACCGGTTTGCAGCATTATCAGCTTGTAAGATCCATCCTTTAAGAAACCATCGAAATCCGAGAACGGTAAGTTCGAGTGCGACACCGTGAGAAAACTTATCAGCTTGGCGGAATACGAGACGTATACGATGACCGCCGAAATGTACATCGAGACAACGGCTATCCTCATCGGCGTTTTCGCTGGATATTCTGTAATCGGGAATCATGATAATCCGTGCTTTTTGACTTGTGCGACTATTTTATAAAATGTCTTTACTACTGAGCGCTTGAAGACAGAATACGCCCCACACGCCGATATAATATTCCAAATACAACGAGCCCAACGATTTCGAACTATCTCGGACTTCGATTACTGCCATTAGCAAGGGCGTAATAATCACCAGTCCAATGATTATCATCCAAATGTTTAAAGCAAACACCTACGGGAAGAAAAAAAATTGTTTATCGACATGATCTCGATAGAGATCGGTTTGTATATTTGGTTTAAATTAATTTCTCAAACCTCAAAGTAACCGCGTATGCGATCCGGTGGCCTGATGAACAGATCCCAGGATTTTATCAACACCGGGTAAGAGTAATCAATTACACCGAGTCTATATTCCAACATGGCGAAATCAAGCATCGCAAGATCAGCGTCCTCTCGCCGTAGCAAGCCTATGACAGTTGCGCTGAGATTCGTCGTTGAGTTGGTCATGAAAAATTTGTCAGATACGAATAATCTCGTGATTGTGAAGTTCATGGCGCGTTGAAGTTCGCGGAGAAAAGCATTGAAGTAGCGAATAGTCGGATTGGACGTTCCGCCGGAAAATGTCGAATGCTAAAATGAAAAATAAACGGTAAGCTTGGTGGTGGAATTATTATGAATGTTTAGGGCGAAGGGGATGGTTTTAGTATGTTCCGCCACAGTTCGACCCGGCACAGTTTGACACGTCACAGTTTGACCCGGCACAGTTTGACTCCACGAATTCTACAGATGGGAGTCTCTCTTTCTCTGTCAAACGGATTGTGAGAGAAAGAACGTTAAAAGTCAAAGAGAAAGAGTGACTTTCGACTGTAAGACTCGCGGAGTCAAACTGTGCCGGGTCAAACTGTGCTCGAGTCAGACAGTGGCAAACACTCACGTCGTAAATGATTATGCGTAGACCCGTGCCACGAACGTTACTTCGCTTGGCATTGAATCCTTCGGTTGATGATAACTCAAGACGTTCGGTCGCCGTCCAAGTACCAAATTCATCGATTTCCGTGTGATTGCCATCGACCGACCACCATTCGTGCAGCACAGGAGCACCGCAGCAATGGACCAGCATCAAAGTGTCGAGTCGAAGTCGAAACATGTTTCTCATCGGACGACGACAATGATCGCACAACGGGCTGTCAAAATCGCCGTCGAATATCGCCAACCAAATTGCATAAGATTTACCCATCTTTTTCTTATTGCCATCGAATTCGGAAACTTCGTCGAACGATTTGAACAGCATCGCTATCAAAGGTCGACCTCTTCGTTTCCGATGATAATTAAGACGGTCTTCCAAATCTCCAAACCGAGTCATCAACGTGAAAATACCTCGCTTCGAGAACGCTCGCGTCAACGAGGCGGCCGTCGTATATGTTTCCATCTCTGAGCATAATACAGTGGATCAATCTCTGATAAAAAGGTTTCGAACATTCCGATAAAAAAAGATTTCAAACTCACTAGGATTATTCTGAGAGACAACGAAGAACACACTTGACGTGCCGTATTTAGCGTGAAGGTCGGACACAAGCGAAACGTATTTATCGTAATCCGCATTCACTAAACTCACGTAGCTTTTCATAAATATTAAAATTACGAAAACACGATGCATCGCAGACGTCAAATTTTACGTTGATATTGCGCTTCAAGCGTTTTCACAAGAGTTTCCGTGAATTATGTTTTGTCCACGCCGTTCGGCTTCCGAAGTTCGGACTCTACTGAAGTCTCACTTTCGATCACTGGTTTATCCAGTTGGACAATTTGTGCTTCGTACGTCAATGCGCAGAATTTCGACGTAAGACTACGTTTGACACGTCTAGGGTCGATATCGACGAAACGAGCTCGAGTATGAAGGGACGCTGATCGTACACCGATAAAAAGCAACAAAAGCGATGCGAAGAAGAATAAACAGCGGTAGAAAAGGACATAAAGGACACAATGACGTTGCCAGGTGGGGGAATAGCACATGGCTAGTGACTGGATTCGATTGGCAATACATGAGCAGATACAATTCATCGAAGCGTGTACTGCGTAGAAATTTATTTGGTACTTCGGCTTAAGGACAATA
>CAXAQZ010000573.1:0-12556 GCA_963971145.1 Sussaba pulchella | reverse complement strand
GGTTTTTTGTGACGAAAAAATCTATAACTCCCGAACGAAGCGTCGGCCCAAAAAGTTCAAGGTGGCTAAATTTTCGTTTTTGTTCAAGGAATTTAAAAAAAAATACATTTCAAAAATTAAAAGTGCGTTTTTTGTTTTATTTCATTTTTAATTTTGAATTGTTTATAAATAATTGTTGAATCTGTGCAACATTATCGTCAATGTTTTCAATGTATAAAGCGTTCAAAAACGAAAAAAAAACACCTGTGGTTTTTTGAGTTATCACTAACCGTTGCTGAGATATATCGATTTGAATGACCGAATGTGGTCAATACTTCAAAAACTTCATTTGACTGTATTTCAAAAGTGGGGGCTCAAAATAAAAAACGCCGAAATACGTGTCTCTTTATTTTCAACACATATTAAAGATAAAAATTGGGGAGCAAAAATTTTGACCCAACTGTCCGAAGTTGCCGAAATTCCCAGGAATACCCCATATATATAATATATATTATATAATATAATATATATTATATTATATAATATATTATTCTATCATTCTATATATATATAGTTATTTCTCTTCAAATTATTGAAGTTTCGGAACATTCGCGACCCAGCAATCGTTATTACGTACAAATTTTCGCGTGTGAACATTTTTGAGCTTCTCGCCCGCGACTTTATAACATAGGAATGGGCTTTCGTTTTATTTTTTTTTTGTCCAACGCAGTTTTGAAGAAGACGATAAGCTCGTTTCGTTGCAGCTGTCACGTTCTCGATAAGAATAATTTCCGTCGCCGTATGCGAAACGACGTCTTAAGGCTGTACGAGAATCACGTTAAAAAATCACGACGTACACGTGAAACATTCCGACGAGTTCCGAAAGTAACCGACGATGTCGCAGCCTTGACAATTAATCCTTCACCGTCCACGCTACCAAACAATATCACGGTCACACCCGGTAGATTCCACCCAGTAGGTTTTCCAAAAAAAAACGATTGTGAGCAAACTATCCGTCCGAAGTGGTCGAAAAAATTACAGAACACGCTCCGAACATTCTCGATGATGCACGAAAATTTTATTCCCTCGAAAAAAAATGGCGAAGCGTTGAAAAAAAAATTCATAAATAGATGAAAACGAAAAGAAAAACCGCCGAACGTTGGTTGATCGACGGATGAATTCCACACACGTTGCAACGGCGATCGTTCGAAACGTAAAATCGCTCGTTCCACAACCGTGACGACGATGAAATCTCGATCGACGATCTTCCGTCGATCTTTCGCCGGGCTTCGAAACGATTTCGCGACTTCCATCGTGAATCTGTAACAAATTAAAGAAAACAAAATGTAAAAACAAGTTTAGAGAGCGACTGGGAGTAGAAAAAAAATGCAACGATCAAGAAAAAAAAAGGCACCGACCGAGAAAAATAATTCAACGACCAAGAAAAAAAATGCAGGGAGCAAGAAAAAAAATGCATCGACCGTGAAAAAAATAAAAATGGACGAAGAAGAGACCGAGGATGAAAATATGATTGTGAGAAAGAGAAGAAAAAAAAGGGTGAAAAAATTGCATTTCTTTTCACCGACGGTTGAAACGTATTCGCGCGATCCGTAGCAATATTTTATGGGAGTATATCCGGATCGTCCCACGCGTCTAGACGTCTCAAAAGCCGTACGAGGTGTTTTTTCATGGTGGCGGAACGTCGGCGGGAAGAAAGAGAGAAACGCGAACGCACGTTGGCGACGTCGACGATAAGAAGAAGGCCGGGACCACGCCTTAAGATCGGTAATTCTTGACTGTCATAACTGTACGCTAGCAAACGGCTCGTCGGAATTCTCAAATCGATTTTTCACGATAAGATTTCGGATTAGGGTGTTACGAAGAAGCCAAAAAAATCGATTTTGCTTCCTTACGGAGAAAACTTTGTTTTGGTGGGATTTTTTTTTCCCGAGATGTTCGTGAAAATTCAATACGAAACATCTTTTGATAATGGTGCAACTTTCGTGGCAAATTTTAATCCGATATCTCGAAAATTGCGCCAGCTAGAGAGCGCACAGGGTTTTTTGACGCGTTTCAAAATTCTTTGAAACAAATGCACTGCATGGATTTTTTTTAAATTCAGTAACAAGCATCTCCCTGTAGTGGTAGAACATTTTACTGAATTTGAGCTCGATATCTCTAAAATTGTGGGAGCTAGAGACCGAAAGTAAATTTTTGAATTTTTTTTTTTGAATCGCGTAAAAACAAAAGAACTACATGGATTTTTCTAAAAATTAAATCATGCTACGCGCCTTGAACCCTTTACGTGTGTGGCAAATTTCAGCTTGATATCTTAAGCCGTTGTCGAGTTGTGAACGTTTAATCAATGTTACATACACACATACATACATCCGGACATTTTTTCTGAATGTCATTTTTAAATGTTTCGGGACATTGTGAACACGTTTTCATGAACATCTCGAAAAAAAAAATGTCACCAAAACAAAGCTTCCTCCATGAGGAAGCAAAAAAGCTATAACTTCTGAACGAAACGTTGGCCCACTCTGTTCAATGTCCAAAAATGTCAATTGTTATGCAAGAAATTTAGAAATAAATAAATTAAAATAAATTAAAAATGTATTTTTCAACCTATGCCTCCTAAAATTGTTTTAATAGTTAATTAATAATTATTTCAATGTCGGTGAGTAATTATGAATACTTCCATCCTATAGCAAGTACAAAAACAAATAAAATAACACCAATCTTTTTACAAATTTATCGATTATCATTGCTCAGATATATCGTTTTGAAAAAAAAACTACGAATCGTCAATAGTTAAAAAATGTCATTCCCCTGTATCTCAATGGCGATCGTTCAAAATCGAAAAACCCGAAACACGTCTCTCTTTCTTCTTCAGACTTCTTTTCTTTATTTTTCCCATCGATAGATGTAAAAAAATCGTGAAGCAAAGATTTTGATTCAACCGTTGTAAGCTGTTTGTGTTTCGGTGGAATGCCTCATACGCGATCCACAGGCCCAGACGTGCGGAGGCGGGGGGGAAGGAGGAGGGAGGAACGGGATTGCCGATGCATTGGAATATATCAATGGAAGCAAAAGCGTATTAACACGAATAAGATAAGCCGATCGTGAATCGTCGACGTTGCATTCCAGCATAACTATAAATCAATCTCTCTCTCTCTCTCTCTCTCTCTCTCTCTCTCTCTCTCTCTCTCTCTCTCTCTCTCTCTCTCTCTCTCTCTCTCCCTCTCTCTCTCTCTCTCTCTATACATCCACCAATAAATTATTCAGGTTCCTCTTGCATGAAAAATAATAATAATATGAAGAGAAAAAAAAACAGTTCGTTGTCGCGTTGGAAATCCGATCAGCGTTGATGATGCTGCACGTCACGAGCCATTAAAGCCTCCCCGAGCCCCTAGCGATTGTATCACTGATTGAAATCGTCTTTGACTTATGGTTTTTTTTTCGTTCGATAACTCTCGGTTTAAATTCATTCGGATTTGATGCATGAATTTGTTTATCGCTTCAAGCGTTTTGGAATGCGAAATGTGCCGAAACATTTGTCGATGCAGAAGATTTGGGGAAGGGAAAGAAATATTGCTTCGAAGTTTTTGATAGTCATTGGTTTTTTGATTTCGATATTTTGATGTCTGTGTGATCAAAATTTTCTGGAATATCCAGAAATCACATTTGCGGGAAATTTCTGGATGTATGTGTGTGTGTTTGTTACCGCATCCCAAATTTCAAACGTCTATAACTCGAAAACGGCTTAAGGTGCAGCGCTCAAATTTTACACACATGTGCAGCCTCATAATGTCTATGTAATCTGTAATTCTCGCGATGATTGGCGAAGCCGTTCGGATTTGACAGCGTTTTGAAATTTCCAAAAAATGTCGGTTATCACTATAGCGTCCGCAAACTTTGAGTCATCGGTCCAAATAGTTCTTCACGAACAGAACGATGCTCAACGATGTACGGTATCGAATTTGGCCCGAATCCATCGATAAGTTCAGATTTTATAAAATTTTCAATTTTTCGAAAAATTTACGTTTCGTTCTAACTCGCGTAAAATTCGAACGATTGAACCCAAACTCGCTACGGGTATGGGACATTCTTCAACTGTACTGTGTATAAAATTTGTTACGGATCGGTCGAGACGATAAGATTTTACAGGACTTTTAATTTTTCGAAAAAATTGAACGCGGAATTGAAATTTCCAAAAAAATGTTGGTTGCCATTCTATCATCCGCAAATTTTGAGTTATCGAAATTCGGTAAAGATCGATAGAGGGAATTTTTAATGGAGGACGAGTTGGAAGTTGAAAATTGCAATTCGCTTCCTTGTATTTGATTCAATGCACGAAGCTGGCGCAATTGTCGAGATATTGGATTAAAATTTGCCACAAACTTGCACTATTGTCAAAAGATGTTTTGTATCAAATTTGGGCAAAATCCATCGAGCCATTCATATTTTGCGTCGTTTTGAATTTTTTCAAAAACATACGTGCGCGCTCTAGCTTCCACAATTTTCAAAATATCGGACTAAAATTTGGTACAAAGTCGCACTATCATCGAAAGATATTGCGTATTTAATTTGGGCAAAATCCATCCAGGCGTTCAGATTTAATGCGACTTTTCACTTTTTAAATTTCACATGGAATTCACCATATATTTATTCCAGACTAGATAGATTTACGAACGGATTTTATATGAAAACAAGGGTGCAAAGTCGAACCTTTCACATTGTTTCCTCATAATTTTTCCCATTTTCCAAAGCTTCTTCTATGAAAAATCCAAAATTGATCGACATATAAAATTCCTCATAGAAAAAACTCCGGCAAATGTGAAAAATTATAAAGAAGCAATGTTCAAGGTTCGACTTTTCACCCTTTTTATATCTATATTTATTCATTTATGTTATTCATTCATTATTTGATTCGTTCTCTCATAAAAATTGCAACACCTACGCGTGTGAGCGAAGCAAAGAATAATAATAATAATTTCTTCGTCGTACGAATCGTTAACTCTTCACGCCATTGATAAAATATAATATCGACGGCCGGTTATTGAGCACCGCTGTGGTTTGGCATTTGCTTGGGTTATCCTGTCGTCGGAACGCTTGTATATGAATATAGGAAGTGTCGTTTTATAGCGAAGCAACCTTTCGCCGTTCGCTCTTATTCGAAACGATTTCCTGTCTGGGCGCGTTGAGACCGATATCGAACGTCCTACGCAACCGTCTTACCCCATTCGTAACTGGCAACCTTTGCGTGGTTTACAACGCCTTAAAGGCATATTTTCAGAGCTGAGCTGCGATTCGTTACGATATCACGTCGTTCGTGAAATTGCCGAGCGGTTCAGCAACGTCGAGTTTATTCGGAGATTATTTAGATTGTTTATTGTAACTACTCGGATTTTTTAATCTATCATTTTTTTATTTTATTGTTTTTGTTTTCTCGGTTTTTTTCATTTCTCACTGATGTAATTCTATTATTTCTATCAGAGAATATTTAATCTTTTAATCTTGAAAGATTTTAGAATTTTTGATGGGTTGAGCTTTGAGTTTTTCAATTTCTTATTTTTAAATTGTTTTAAAATTAATATTATTTATCGTTGTTATTATTTCGTTTTTTTTTCTTTTATTTGGCCGACGATTTTGACTGAAACGACGGTTCGGACACGTCGAGTTTATTCGAAGCTTATAGATTGTTTATTGTACTCTGATTTTTGAGTCTATAATTTTTTTATTTTATTGTTTTTTTTTTTTTTTTTTTTTTTTAGATTTTTAATTTCTCACTGTTGTAATTCTATTATTTCTGTGAGAGAAATAATCTTTTGAATATTCAATGTTTTAGTCTTTCAACTGTCGAATTTTTTATTTGTTGAGTTTTCGATTTTTCAATTTTTTTATTTTTGATTCGTTCAAAATTATTATTATTATTATTTCGTTTTTTTTTTCTTTCTTTGGGTGACGATTTTGACCGAACCGACGGCTCAAACACGTCGGTTTTATTCAAAGCTCCGATTATTGCTTTGATTAAAAAAATTTTCTATTTTATTGTTATATATTTTTCAATTTTTTAATTTCTTACTTAGTTAATTTTATTATATCTCCGAGAGGAATAATTTTTTGAATTTAAAAATTTTTAATAAATCTTTTAAACCTTTCAAGTTTTTAACCTTGTAATATTTCAAGATTTCAATTCGTTAATCGTTCAATTTTTCAATTTTGTATATTTAGGTTGTTCCTCATTTATTATTCATTATAATAATTATTATGATCATCATTTTGGTATCTCTCGTTTTTCATTTCTCTGCTGCAATAATTTTTCCATATTATTATTATTATTATTATTATTATTATTATTATTATTATTATTATTATTATTATTATTATTATTATCATTCGCTTGTCAAATAATAATAAATAAAAATCATGCCGTAGTAAAGTTGATCAACTTACGTAGCTGTATCTCGTGAATACCGAGAAACATTTTTCTCCCTCCGTTTCCGGTCCATTTCTTCTCGCCGTCTCGCAAACAAACTTCCCGTTTGATTTACGAAGGAAATTCCGCCCACGATACCACAGGGGGGGGGGGGGCGAAACTCCTCCCATTTGAACTCCTTCAACCTCTCGTGTCTTCCAATCCCACATTTTCAAATCCGCCTCACATCAAAATTGTACGGATTATCCACACTCGACGAATCTTCCGGTCACACAAAATTTACATCCGCAAAAAGTTCCATCCCCTTCCCCTTCTCGCACAATTCTATCATAAAATACAATTCCTCAAAAAAAAAAACCCCCCCTCTAAAAAATTTGCACATCACTCGATCGTTAAAAATTGTTCATGGAATTATTAAAATTATTTCACTGTTTCATGTATCACCAACGCGGCGAAATTTTTTATTCTCGCGTTTAATTCGAATTCACGAATTTCTCTTTAGATCCATACTCGATGTTTTCAATTTGTTTTTATTTTCCGTTTGATTTATTTGTACGTCTTATTTATTTTTTTATTTTTATTTTTTTTAATTTTTTTTTGAGAGCGCGAGCTCCAGCTGCGACGAAAATACGCGAATTGCACGAGAGTACACTCGCGATACTATTTTCGTGTGTGGCCCGACGAGATAGACGGTTGAATAAATTCTCGACGCGATGTTTGTCACCAGTACGGCGCGTCGTTGTTCAAATGTTGCCAGGACGCGAATTCGCTCCACGTTCTCATGTTCGCTCTCGTTGCTTCGGAGAATCTCGTTGAAGCGTTTGATTCTCGGGTACTCGTCGCGTTGTTCGACGACGGGTAACCGTTCGCGTTCGGTATTGTGATTTCCGCGCTTGGCGAACGTGACTGAAAATTACGATGAAAAAAATTTGTAAATCGAAGAATATTGGAATTTATATGTTTTTGATTTATGTTTCGAGAGATGAGGGGGAGATTGCGATGTCTCTGGGGCCTCGATGTGATGGATTTTTCTCGCGGAACTCCTTGAAATGAGCCTGAGGATGGGAATTAGAAAAATTTTGATATCTCGTTTAGTTTTCGAGATATCGCATTTTTTTGTATATTTTTCAATTGAAATATTTTTCAAAATGAAAAGAAGCAATAACCCGAAGACCTAACCGAAAAACTTAGGTTAGGTTATATTAGGGTGAGGTTTTAGGGTTCGGTTAGGTTTTCACGCTATTTTTTTTAAATAATTGTTTGATTACCATTTTTTTAAAATAATTTTTTTCTTTTCTCAATTCAATTTTTTTTTTAAATTAAATATTTTTGTTTTGAATTTTGATTTTTGTACATTTTTAAATCAATTTTACGTTTAAATTAATTTCAATTAAAGATTTTTTTACATTATTTTCCCTTTTTTTTATAAACTATTCGATGTATCAAAATTCGTTTATTTTGCACATCAATCTTTTTTTAGAAAAAAAAATCGTTTCATTCGAATTTTGAGCAAACGAAATCTTAGGCTTCTTCTTAGGCTTATTTGGGCTCTTCTACAAACAAATTTCATCAGATCGTGGCACCAGAGATATCGTGATCTCCCCTCTATCCCATTCTACCCCTTCCTATCACATTTTATCACATTTTATCCCATTCTATTTCATTTTATCCCATTCTAATCCAATCAATCCCATTACAATCCAATTCTATCCCACCCTATCACATTCTATTCCATTCTATCCCATTCTCTTCCATTGTCTCCATTTCTAATCCATTTTATCTCATTTCAAGCCCTTTCTATCGCATTTTGTCCCATGCTATCCCATTTTGCCCCATTTTGTCCAATTCCATCCCATTCTACCCCATTCGAATCCCATTCCAATCCCATTCTATCCCATTTTGTCCCATTCTATCTCATTTTGTCCGATTCTATCCTATTCTCTCCCATTGTCTCCCATTCTATCCCATTCTATTCCATTCTATCCCATTCTGTTCCATTCTATCCCATTCTATTCCATTCTATCCCATTCTAACCCATTCTCATCCCGTTCCAATCTCATTCTATCCCATTTTGTCCCATTCTAATCCCATTATATTCCATTCGATTCGCCACCGTTTATAACTCCAAAACCGCGAAAACAAAGCATTCGTAAAATCACAACGTTCTCACCTCTTTTCTCTTGTGAACAATAAAATTTTTGCCATCGTTGTTGTCCCAAAATTCCGCATCGTCGACTTTGTAACACACGCAAAATTCTATCGTGTCAAATTTAACCGGTAACGTAAGACGAAAACGAAAAGTATCGTAAAGCACGAGAGCCGCTTGAGCGGCGCATGGTTGTTCGACGTAAGTGCAATGAACGTCTTCGTGACTCGTCCAACAATCGCTGCTCGCTCGAACGATTACTTCCTTGTCGTAAGCGATGTTTTTAACTTTGACAGTTCCCACGAGACACTGCTCGGATTCTCGTACAATGACGTTTTCCAAACTGACCGCGTCTTTGTCCAATTTTTGACGGAACGCCAGATAATCGCTCGCGGGTTGGGCAAACGTTGTTTCCCATGGCGACGAGGCCGCTTCCGCTTGAACGCCTCTCGTCACACCCGCGAGATAAGCGTTCGTCCATAATGGCGGAACGTTGCTCGGTTCTGACATTACTCGTACCTGTAATCATTTTTTTATGTCAGTTTTGGGGTTTTTTTTCAGATTTGAGGGGGGTTTCGCGGTAATAAGTCGAATCGTGAGAGTTTTTGTATTTTATTTCCAACGATAAATTTTTTTTGAAGTTTATGAAATGATTACCAGATTTTGTTGATATGATGAGACAAGGAAATTTATTTATAATAATTTTGGCCTCCTTTCCACCCATTGAATATTTACCCCCAAAAGTTGGCATAGAAAATGAATAATTCCCACGTGGTTGACACGAATTTGCCCATACAATGCATTTGAAATCGAATAATAACGAAATTATTAAATCTTCGCATCAATAGCTATCACAATACATAGAGAAAAAATTTCTACCTAATATAATTACGAAATAATGAACTTTTTTTTTTTGCCGGTCACCTTAATGATATATATAACGCCGTACCTGGGTCAGTGGTCGACCTCGATCGTCGGCGAAAACCACACGTTTTTTTTGCTTGCTATTGTTGTTGTTTCGGTCATTGTCGGTGTCATCGCGAATGCTGTCGATGGTCAATGATCCGCTGGACAAACAGGGTCGGATTCTGGGTGGAACCGATCTCGTGGCTATGGGCGAAGGATTGACCACCCGGGGACGGTACAGAAGATGATGACCGTACACCGGTGGACTGTGGCCCAGGATCAATTCCGCTGGCATCGCTATGGAACACATTTAAGCCTGAAAATAGATTTTTCAAAAAGTCGTATTGGTATTTTTTTAATGTTTTTTCATTTATTTTAAATTAATAGTGTGGAAATTTTTGTAGATAATTCGGACGTGAGAGTAGAGAAGAAGAGATGAAAAGAAGAATGAGAGACTTGCAAGTAATTGCAACCGAAAATTCCACTTTCGATTTGATTCGTTTTCTCTGCATTTCATTTTTATAAGTCGTCTTTGAGTATTTCATTTTTATGAATTCGATATTTTGGATTGAAAAAAGTTGGTTCAGTTTATTTAGAAGAAAAAATAATTGTTATAGTGTGGGAATTTCTGTAGATGAGTTGAACGTGAGAATAGGGAAAAGAAAAGAGATAAAATGAAGAAGACTTGCAAGGAATTGTACCCGAAAATTCCACTTTCGATTTGATTCGTTTTCTCTGCATTTCATTTTTATGAATCCGATATTTAGAATTTTGTTGGTTCCTTCACGGCCCTTAATAGCACACCATTTGTTTTTTAAGCTTCACAAATGTGGCCCAACAAGTGTCATTAAATTTTTCGAACGATCGAGAGAGTAAAGGTAAAATTTTGATGTCAGTTTTTATTAATTTTCTTCCGTAAAAATGTATTTTATCATCATCAGAACTGCACCTACATGTGCCAAGTGGGGACAAATTAAGGTAAGAAGTGGATAAAATCCAATAAACGAGATTCATCCCCTAATTTCCCACCCTAAGACATGTAACATTCTCTTCAAATTCAAACACCACCACCCTCGAGATATAGACTATCCAATAAAAAAAGAATCATCAATATCGCTTCAAAATCCACAAAGATATCGTCTAACATACACGCAAAAAAAACATACTTCTTCAAAATCCGCTGAAAAAAATTGCTCAAAACATTTCTGTTTTGGGACCGCAAAAAAAAAAATTAAATACCGCCTTGAAACCTTCATTCGAGGTTTCAGTAATGATAATGATAATTCAATGCTTCTGTGATCTTTGCATAATTCAGACAACGTCTTCGTCAACACAACCACGTGCCAAGTGTAAACATTGATCACAAGACATTATCTTCGCATCGTAATAAATCGCCACCCTCCTCCCCCTCCCCTCCCCCGGATTTTCCGTCTCTCTTGTTGAACCGGTCGCACTGAATCATCTGTTCGGTCTTTACTATTCACAATGTATTTTTATCTATTTCCGGCAGAAGTTTCTATGTATAGTGGCCTCTTGCCAGTCATCCAAGTACAGTTTTTCTTTTTTTTAACACGATTAATTTTCGTCTCGCAGAGATGGCATTAAGCTTCCGCATAGAGGACGACTCTGTGCGGCGGTGAAAAAAAAATAATTGTCAGGATTTTCGTGACAATGACGAAGCTGCTGGTTTAAACTTGCAAACTGATGAAAACAAGGAAACAGATTTGACGCCATCGAGGGAATCCTCTACGGGGGAATTAGGATGGATAGAAAAAAAACCATACGGGTCAAATGCGCGTTTGGCTGACATCTTAAGGGTTTTGTATCGTTGGATTATTGTAAAACTTGATAAGCAGTCACTTTGTAATTATTTGGTAAATTTGAGAAATATTTGTTTGTGATGATCTAAAAGAAGGATGAGTAATACTATTTTTCTATGCAAAATTTTGAGATTCTAGATCGACCGGAAGTAACCTATAGATTTTGATTTTTTGCATAAATAAATAAATTATAATAATTGTTTATAGAATTAGAAATTAATGATTTTCGAATTTTCCCGTTTACTTGTAATACGGGACCTTTCTTCTTGCCAAATTTTACGATTTTACATCAACCGGAAGTAACCTATAGGTTTTGATTTATTGAATAAATAAATAAATGATAACAATTGTTTATAGAATTAAAAATTTATGATTTTCAAATTTTTTCCTTTAGTTTGGCTACGCGACCTTCCTTCGAGCCAAATTCCAAGATTTTACATCAACCGGAAGTACCCTATAAGTTTTGATTTATTGAATAAATAAATAAATGATAACAATTCTTTATAGAATTAGAAATTTGCCATTTTCGATTTTTTTCCTTTTCTTTTGCTATGAGACCTTCCTTCGTGCCAAATTCTACGATTCTAGGTCAACCGGAAGTATCCTGTAGGTTTTGACATCAGTGTCGAAATAACAATAAATTATTATTATTATTCATAGAATTAGAAATTTTTGATGTTCGGATTTTTTTTCTTTGCTTTTGCTATGTGATCTTCCTTCGTGCCAAATTTTAAGATTCTAGGTTAACCGGAAGTACCCTATACATGTTAATGACGAATGAGTGAAAAAACAATAAAAAAATAATAATTAATGTGTGGGATGAGAAATTCATGATTCTCGGACTTTTTTCTTTATTTGTACTTGACCCCTTTCTTGTTTCCTTCGTGCCAAATTTTAGGATTCTAAGTCAACGGGAAATTTTATGATTCTGAGTACTCTATAAGGTTTTCATGGTCAGACAGAGCACGGACACACCAACGAGTGATTCTATAAGGGTTTTGTTTTCCCTATTTAGAGATAAGAAAACCCTAAAAAATAAATTCCCCATAAAGGAGTTCGTCCACAAATTCAAAGGTCAAATTCGAAGGAAACAAATTGCAATTTTCAACTTGCAACTCATTTGCATCCTTTCCAACGTCAATTTTAGAGGGAAAAAATGAAGAAAACCTTTTTCCCCTCCTTCTAATAAGAAGAATAAAACATTTAATTGCAAATAACTGCAGAAGCAATTTCATGAGCCACGAAAGGCGACGATTCTAATTT
>CAXAQZ010000572.1:10000-14951 GCA_963971145.1 Sussaba pulchella | reverse complement strand
AAAAATGAGCCCGATCGGACCATTTTTGAGGGTCGTGCAAGATTTTTCTAGTTTTCCCATTTGATTAACATGGTAAGAACGAAAAGTTTACATTAAAAAAATCGTAGCTCCGCCAATTTTATAGGTACATTGATTCGGTTAGTTCCATTTTAAAGCTCTTGAAAAACCGCTTAAAATGGCGTGCGGACCTTCGAGATCCCATTGCAACTTCCATCAATAATTTTGTTATTTCGTAAGAAATTATCGACGTAAGTTGCAATCGGATTTCAAAGGTCCGCACGTCATTTTAAGCGGTTTTTCAAGAACTTGCAAATGGAACCTACCGGATCAATGTACCTATAAAATTGGGGGAGCTACGAATTTTTTTCAGGAAACTTTTCGTTCTTCCCATGTTAATCAAATAGGAAAACTAGAAGAATCTTGCGGGATCCCTAAAAATGGTCCGATCGGGCTCATCGGGGGACACGACTTTCTTGATGGCAGATGCTTTGGCGTGAATGTATTGAGACGGCAATGAATCTCGCCCCTTCTTGCTGAAAATCGATGAGAGAGAAAAAAGAACATTCGGTCCCGATGGTACGAGCGCTTTCAACATTACCGGCGGCCCAGTAAGTCACACCAAGATAATCGACCCAATATCGATCGCGATTACCTGGTGTGGCAGAAAGAGATGGCACGGCGATGAGCGTAAGCAACGGGCAAGACTAAGATGTCCACGTTTGACGTCACGAGTGACGGAGTAGGGGCCAGCCCCAAAGCGTATAAAAGGCCGAAAATAAGGCCGAGAATGAGTCTTTTATTCGGACTCTCACGAGCAGGGGAACCCACTGCTTGTAGTCAGACCGAGTAGAACATCGGGAACGATTGAGAGGGCGAAGCTCTGCCCAAATTCCTCCCGAAGAGGCGAAACTCTGCCTGAGAATTGGATGTACAGGCAAATCTATGCCGAAACTATCCCACCGCTAAAATAAAACAGAATAAAATAAAATAAAATAAAACAAAACAAAACAAAACAAAACAAAACAAAACAAAACAAAACAAAACAAAACAAAACAGAACAAAACAAAAAAAAACAAAACAAAACAAAACAAAACAAAACAAAACAAAACAAAACAAAACAAAACAAAACAAAACAAAACAAAACAAAACAAAACAAAACAAAACAAAACAAAACAAAACAAAACAAAACAAAACAAAACAAAACAAAACAAAACAAAACAAAACAAAACAAAACAAAACAAAACAAAACAAAACAAAACAAAACAAAACAAAACAAAACAAAACAAAACAAAACAAAACAAAACAAAACAAAACAAAACAAAACAAAACAAAACAAAACAAAACAAAACAAAACAAAACAAAACAAAACAAAACAAAACAAAACAAAACAAAACAAAACAAAACAAAACAAAACAAAACAAAACAAAACGAAACGAAACGAAACGAAACGAAACGAAACGAAACGAAACGAAACGAAACGAAACAAAACGAAACGAAACGAAACGAAACGAAACGAAACGAAACGAAACGAAACGAAACGAAACGAAACGAAACGAAACGAAACGAAACGAAACGAAACGAAACGAAACGAAACGAAACGAAACGAAACGAAACGAAACGAAACGAAACGAAACGAAACGAAACGAAACGAAACGAAACGAAACGAAACGAAACGAAACGAAACGAAACGAAACGAAACGAAACGAAACAAAACAAAACAAAACAAAACAGAACGAAACGAAACAAAACAAAACAAAACAAAACAAAACAAAACAAAACAAAACAAAACAAAACAAAACAAAACAAAACAAAACAAAACAAAACAAAACAAAACAAAACAAAACAAAACAAAACAAAACAAAACAAAACAAAACAAAACAAAACAAAACAAAACAAAACAAAACAAAACAAAACAAAACAAAACAAAACAAAACAAAACAAAACAAAACAAAACAAAACAAAACAAAACAAAACAAAACAAAACAAAACAAAACAAAACAAAACAAAACAAAACAAAACAAAACAAAACAAAACAAAACAAAACAAAACAAAACAAAACAAAACAAAACAAAACAAAACAAAACAAAACAAAACAAAACAAAACAAAACAAAACAAAACAAAACAAAACAAAACAAAACAAAACAAAACAAAACAAAACAAAACAAAACAAAACAAAACAAAACAAAACAAAACAAAACAAAACAAAACAAAACAAAACAAAACAAAACAAAACAAAACAAAACAAAACAAAACAAAACAAAACAAAACAAAACAAAACAAAACAAAACAAAACAAAACAAAACAAAACAAAACAAAACAAAACAAAACAAAACAAAACAAAACAAAACAAAACAAAACAAAACAAAACAAAACAAAACAAAACAAAACAAAACAAAACAAAACAAAACAAAACAAAACAAAACAAAACAAAACAAAACAAAACAAAACAAAACAAAACAAAACAAAACAAAACAAAACAAAACAAAACAAAACAAAACAAAACAAAACAAAA
Source organism: Sussaba pulchella (assembly GCA_963971145.1). Taxonomy (NCBI): domain Eukaryota; kingdom Metazoa; phylum Arthropoda; class Insecta; order Hymenoptera; family Ichneumonidae; genus Sussaba; species Sussaba pulchella. The sequence goes on along the minus strand of CAXAQZ010000572.1, from coordinate 12,438 downwards.
CAAAACAAAACAAAACAAAACAAAACAAAACAAAACAAAACAAAACAAAACAAAACAAAACAAAACAAAACAAAACAAAACAAAACAAAACAAAACAAAACAAAACAAAACAAAACAAAACAAAACAAAACAAAACAAAACAAAACAAAACAAAACAAAACAAAACAAAACAAAACAAAACAAAACAAAACAAAACAAAACAAAACAAAACAAAACAAAACAAAACAAAACAAAACAAAACAAAACAAAACAAAACAAAACAAAACAAAACAAAACAAAACAAAACAAAACAAAACAAAAAAAAACAAAACAAAACAAAACAAAACAAAACAAAACAAAACAAAACAAAACAAAACAAAACAAAACAAAACAAAACAAAACAAAACAAAACAAAACAAAACAAAACAAAACAAAACAAAACAAAACAAAACAAAACAAAACAAAACAAAACAAAACAAAACAAAACAAAACAAAACAAAACAAAACAAAACAAAACAAAACAAAACAAAACAAAACAAAACAAAACAAAACAAAACAAAACAAAACAAAACAAAACAAAACAAAACAAAACAAAACAAAACAAAACAAAACAAAACAAAACAAAACAAAACAAAACAAAACAAAACAAAACAAAACAAAACAAAACAAAACAAAACAAAACAAAACGAAACGAAACGAAACGAAACGAAACGAAACGAAACGAAACGAAACAAAACGAAACGAAACGAAACGAAACGAAACGAAACGAAACGAAACGAAACGAAACGAAACGAAACGAAACGAAACGAAACGAAACGAAACAAAACAAAACAAAACAAAACGGAACGAAACAAAACAAAACAAAACAAAACAAAACAAAACAAAACAAAACAAAACAAAACAAAACGAAACGAAACGAAACAAAACAAAACAAAACAAAACAAAACAAAACAAAACAAAACGAAACAAAACCAAACGAAACGAAACGAAACGAAACGAAACGAAACGAAACGAAACAAAACGAAACGAAACGAAACGAAACGAAACGAAACGAAACGAAACGAAACGAAACGAAACGAAACGAAACGAAACGAAACGAAACGAAACGAAACGAAACGAAACGAAACGAAACGAAACGAAACGAAACGAAACGAAACGAAACGAAACGAAACGAAACGAAACGAAACGAAACGAAACGAAACGAAACGAAACGAAACAAAACAAAACAAAACAAAACAAAACAAAACAAAACAAAACAAAACAAAACAAAACAAAACAAAACAAAACAAAACAAAACAAAACAAAACAAAACAAAACAAAACAAAACAAAACAAAACAAAACAAAACGAAACGAAACGAAACGAAACGAAACGAAACGAAACGAAACGAAACGAAACGAAACGAAACGAAACGAAACGAAACGAAACGAAACGAAACGAAACGAAACGAAACGAAACGAAACGAAACGAAACGAAACGAAACGAAACGAAACGAAACGAAACGAAACGAAACGAAACGAAACGAAACGAAACGAAACGAAACGAAACGAAACGAAACGAAACGAAACGAAACGAAACGAAACGAAACGAAACGAAACGAAACGAAACGAAACGAAACGAAACGAAACGAAACGAAACGAAACGAAACGAAACGAAACGAAACGAAACGAAACGAAACGAAACGAAACGAAACGAAACGAAACGAAACGAAACGAAACGAAACGAAACGAAACGAAACGAAACGAAACGAAACGAAACGAAACGAAACGAAACGAAACGAAACGAAACGAAACGAAACGAAACGAAACGAAACGAAACGAAACGAAACGAAACGAAACGAAACGAAACGAAACGAAACGAAACGAAACGAAACGAAACGAAACGAAACGAAACGAAACGAAACGAAACGAAACGAAACGAAACGAAACGAAACGAAACGAAACGAAACGAAACGAAACGAAACGAAACGAAACGAAACGAAACGAAACGAAACGAAACGAAACGAAACGAAACGAAACGAAACGAAACGAAACGAAACGAAACGAAACGAAACGAAACGAAACGAAACGAAACGAAACGAAACGAAACGAAACGAAACGAAACGAAACGAAACGAAACGAAACGAAACGAAACGAAACGAAACGAAACGAAACGAAACGAAACGAAACGAAACGAAACGAAACGAAACGAAACGAAACGAAACGAAACGAAACGAAACGAAACGAAACGAAACGAAACGAAACGAAACGAAACGAAACGAAACGAAACGAAACGAAACGAAACGAAACGAAACGAAACGAAACGAAACGAAACGAAACGAAACGAAACGAAACGAAACGAAACGAAACGAAACGAAACGAAACGAAACGAAACGAAACGAAACGAAACGAAACGAAACGAAACGAAACGAAACGAAACGAAACGAAACGAAACGAAACGAAACGAAACGAAACGAAACGA
>CAXAQZ010000572.1:2500-7500 GCA_963971145.1 Sussaba pulchella | reverse complement strand
AACAAAACAAAACAAAACAAAACAAAACAAAACAAAACAAAACAAAACAAAACAAAACAAAACAAAACAAAACAAAACAAAACAAAACAAAACAAAACAAAACAAAACAAAACAAAACAAAACAAAACAAAACAAAACAAAACAAAACAAAACAAAACAAAACAAAACAAAACAAAACAAAACAAAACAAAACAAAACAAAACAAAACAAAACAAAACAAAACAAAACAAAACAAAACAAAACAAAACAAAACAAAACAAAACAAAACAAAACAAAACAAAACAAAACAAAACAAAACAAAACAAAACAAAACAAAACAAAACAAAACAAAACAAAACAAAACAAAACAAAACAAAACAAAACAAAACAAAACAAAACAAAACAAAACAAAACAAAACAAAACAAAACAAAACAAAACAAAACAAAACAAAACAAAACAAAACAAAACAAAACAAAACAAAACAAAACAAAACAAAACAAAACAAAACAAAACAAAACAAAACAAAACAAAACAAAACAAAACAAAACAAAACAAAACAAAACAAAACAAAACAAAACAAAACAAAACAAAACAAAACAAAACAAAACAAAACAAAACAAAACAAAACAAAACAAAACAAAACAAAACAAAACAAAACAAAACAAAACAAAACAAAACAAAACAAAAAAAAACAAAACAAAACAAAACAAAACAAAACAAAACAAAACAAAACAAAACAAAACAAAACAAAACAAAACAAAACAAAACAAAACAAAACAAAACAAAACAAAACAAAACAAAACAAAACAAAACAAAACAAAACAAAACAAAACAAAACAAAACAAAACAAAACAAAACAAAACAAAACAAAACAAAACAAAACAAAACAAAACAAAACAAAACAAAACAAAACAAAACAAAACAAAACAAAACAAAACAAAACAAAACAAAACAAAACAAAACAAAACAAAACAAAACAAAACAAAACAAAACAAAACAAAACAAAACAAAACAAAACAAAACAAAACAAAACAAAACAAAACAAAACAAAACAAAACAAAACAAAACAAAACGAAACGAAACGAAACGAAACGAAACGAAACGAAACGAAACAAAACGAAACGAAACGAAACGAAACGAAACGAAACGAAACGAAACGAAACGAAACGAAACGAAACGAAACGAAACGAAACGAAACAAAACAAAACAAAACAAAACAAAACGGAACGAAACAAAACAAAACAAAACAAAACAAAACAAAACAAAACAAAACAAAACAAAACAAAACGAAACGAAACGAAACAAAACAAAACAAAACAAAACAAAACAAAACAAAACAAAACGAAACAAAACCAAACGAAACGAAACGAAACGAAACGAAACGAAACGAAACGAAACAAAACGAAACGAAACGAAACGAAACGAAACGAAACGAAACGAAACGAAACGAAACGAAACGAAACGAAACGAAACGAAACGAAACGAAACGAAACGAAACGAAACGAAACGAAACGAAACGAAACGAAACGAAACGAAACGAAACGAAACGAAACGAAACGAAACGAAACGAAACGAAACGAAACGAAACGAAACGAAACAAAACAAAACAAAACAAAACAAAACAAAACAAAACAAAACAAAACAAAACAAAACAAAACAAAACAAAACAAAACAAAACAAAACAAAACAAAACAAAACAAAACAAAACAAAACAAAACAAAACAAAACAAAACAAAACAAAACGAAACGAAACGAAACGAAACGAAACGAAACGAAACGAAACGAAACGAAACGAAACGAAACGAAACGAAACGAAACGAAACGAAACGAAACGAAACGAAACGAAACGAAACGAAACGAAACGAAACGAAACGAAACGAAACGAAACGAAACGAAACGAAACGAAACGAAACGAAACGAAACGAAACGAAACGAAACGAAACGAAACGAAACGAAACGAAACGAAACGAAACGAAACGAAACGAAACGAAACGAAACGAAACGAAACGAAACGAAACGAAACGAAACGAAACGAAACGAAACGAAACGAAACGAAACGAAACGAAACGAAACGAAACGAAACGAAACGAAACGAAACGAAACGAAACGAAACGAAACGAAACGAAACGAAACGAAACGAAACGAAACGAAACGAAACGAAACGAAACGAAACGAAACGAAACGAAACGAAACGAAACGAAACGAAACGAAACGAAACGAAACGAAACGAAACGAAACGAAACGAAACGAAACGAAACGAAACGAAACGAAACGAAACGAAACGAAACGAAACGAAACGAAACGAAACGAAACGAAACGAAACGAAACGAAACGAAACGAAACGAAACGAAACGAAACGAAACGAAACGAAACGAAACGAAACGAAACGAAACGAAACGAAACGAAACGAAACGAAACGAAACGAAACGAAACGAAACGAAACGAAACGAAACGAAACGAAACGAAACGAAACGAAACGAAACGAAACGAAACGAAACGAAACGAAACGAAACGAAACGAAACGAAACGAAACGAAACGAAACGAAACGAAACGAAACGAAACGAAACGAAACGAAACGAAACGAAACGAAACGAAACGAAACGAAACGAAACGAAACGAAACGAAACGAAACGAAACGAAACGAAACGAAACGAAACGAAACGAAACGAAACGAAACGAAACGAAACGAAACGAAACGAAACGAAACGAAACGAAACGAAACGAAACGAAACGAAACGAAACGAAACGAAACGAAACGAAACGAAACGAAACGAAACGAAACGAAACGAAACGAAACGAAACGAAACGAAACGAAACGAAACGAAACGAAACGAAACGAAACGAAACGAAACGAAACGAAACGAAACGAAACGAAACGAAACGAAACGAAACGAAACGAAACGAAACGAAACGAAACGAAACGAAACGAAACGAAACGAAACGAAACGAAACGAAACGAAACGAAACGAAACGAAACGAAACGAAACGAAACGAAACGAAACGAAACGAAACGAAACGAAACGAAACGAAACGAAACGAAACGAAACGAAACGAAACGAAACGAAACGAAACGAAACGAAACGAAACGAAACGAAACGAAACGAAACGAAACGAAACGAAACGAAACGAAACGAAACGAAACGAAACGAAACGAAACGAAACGAAACGAAACGAAACAAAACCAAACAAAACGAAACGAAACGAAACGAAACGAAACGAAACGAAACGAAACGAAACGAAACAAAACAAAACAAAACAAAACAAAACAAAACAAAACAAAACAAAACAAAACAAAACAAAACAAAACAAAACAAAACAAAACAAAACAAAACAAAACAAAACAAAACAAAACAAAACAAAACAAAACAAAACAAAACAAAACAAAACAAAACAAAACAAAACAAAACAAAACAAAACAAAACAAAACAAAACAAAACAAAACAAAACAAAACAAAACAAAACAAAACAAAACAAAACAAAACAAAACAAAACAAAACAAAACAAAACAAAACAAAACAAAACAAAACAAAACAAAACAAAACAAAACAAAACAAAACAAAACAAAACAAAACAAAACAAAACAAAACAAAACAAAACAAAACAAAACAAAACAAAACAAAACAAAACAAAACAAAACAAAACAAAACAAAACAAAACAAAACAAAACAAAACAAAACAAAACAAAACAAAACAAAACAAAACAAAACAAAACAAAACAAAACAAAACAAAACAAAACAAAACAAAACAAAACAAAACAAAACAAAACAAAACAAAACAAAACAAAACAAAACAAAACAAAACAAAACAAAACAAAACAAAACAAAACAAAACAAAACAAAACAAAACAAAACAAAACAAAACAAAACAAAACAAAACAAAACAAAACAAAACAAAACAAAACAAAACAAAACAAAACAAAACAAAACAAAACAAAACAAAACAAAACAAAACAAAACAAAACAAAACAAAACAAAACAAAACAAAACAAAACAAAACAAAACAAAACAAAACAAAACAAAACAAAACAAAACAAAACAAAACAAAACAAAACAAAACAAAACAAAACAAAACAAAACAAAACAAAACAAAACAAAACAAAACAAAACAAAACAAAACAAAACAAAACAAAACAAAACAAAACAAAACAAAACAAAACAAAACAAAACAAAACAAAACAAAACAAAACAAAACAAAACAAAACAAAACAAAACAAAACAAAACAAAACAAAACAAAACAAAACAAAACAAAACAAAACAAAACAAAACAAAACAAAACAAAACAAAACAAAACAAAACAAAACAAAACAAAACAAAACAAAACAAAACAAAACAAAACAAAACAAAACAAAACAAAACAAAACAAAACAAAACAAAACAAAACAAAACAAAACAAAACAAAACAAAACAAAACAAAACAAAACAAAACAAAACAAAACAAAACAAAACAAAACAAAACAAAACAAAACAAAACAAAACAAAACAAAACAAAACAAAACAAAACAAAACAAAACAAAACAAAACAAAACAAAACAAAACAAAACAAAACAAAACAAAACAAAACAAAACAAAACAAAACAAAACAAAACAAAACAAAACAAAACAAAACAAAACAAAACAAAACAAAACAAAACAAAACAAAACAAAACAAAACAAAACAAAACAAAACAAAACAAAACAAAACAAAACAAAACAAAACAAAACAAAACAAAACAAAACAAAACAAAACAAAACAAAACAAAACAAAACAAAACAAAACAAAACAAAACAAAACAAAACAAAACAAAACAAAACAAAACAAAACAAAACAAAACAAAACAAAACAAAACAAAACAAAACAAAACAAAACAAAACAAAACAAAACAAAACAAAACAAAACAAAACAAAACAAAACAAAACAAAACAAAACAAAACAAAACAAAACAAAACAAAACAAAACAAAACAAAACAAAACAAAACAAAACAAAACAAAACAAAACAAAACAAAACAAAACAAAACAAAACAAAACAAAACAAAACAA
>CAXAQZ010000571.1:0-48648 GCA_963971145.1 Sussaba pulchella | reverse complement strand
AAAAAAAAAAAGAAAATTGGAAAAAAAAAACAATTTATGCAAAATTTGAATTAAAAATGTTATATAATGTGAGTATATTTCTCAATATCTATTTACAAAATATTCGCACCTTTAAGCGATATAATAAGCCGTCTAAGATTCAAATATTGCAAATCAGAAATTTCTTCTGATTTTTTCCATGGTCGAATGTATTTTTCCTCGAGGCTGTCTTCCGCGACAGAAAATTTAGACTGTGTAGACTGTGTATCCCGAGGATACACAGTCCACGATGGTCGAGTTATGAATCGGGCCGCTAGGCACGCTATTTTACTTTTTCTCTTTGCCAGGATCTTCCTTCTTTTTGAAATTCTAGGCTTCTTCAGCAAAAGAGAATTTCTTCTCCAGCATACAATCTCGTGATGTAGGGATAAATACATGGTTTTTCCCATGGTATCCCGAAGATACACAGTCTACATTTTCTGTCACAGAAGACAGCCTCGAAGAAAAATACATTTAACCGTGGAAAAAATCAGAAGAAAATTCTGATTTGAAATATTTGAATCTTAGACGACTTATTATATCGCTTAAAGGTGCGAATATTTTGTAATTAGATATTGAGAAATATACTCGCATTATATAACATTTTTATTTCAAATTTTGCATAAATTTTTTTTTTTCCAATTTTCTTTTTTTTTGCTGAGCTTTTAGATTGAATTTCTCCATCTGGAAAAAAATGTACTCCTTTTGAAAAAAGTTCGAGGAATCCAAAAAAAAATATTTTGAATTTTTTAAAAATGTCATAATCGTCCAAAAATCGATTTATATTTTTAAAATTGGTTTTTTTCCATGAAAAATACAAAATCTTGCCTTCCAACTTTTTTTCGTTATCCTTGCAATAAACCCCACAAAATTAATTCTCAGCAATTTTTCGCTCCGACACACTATTTCCATGTAATAAAATCAGCGAGAAAAAACAAGCAAAAATCGCATTTGCCTGTAATTTGACCCCCATACATGCCACCATGAATTAATGAATATCAATATTTTTTGTTTGAAGAGTACTATATCATACGTCGATTGCAAAAAAATTCAAGATATTAAGGTTTCGAAGTGGTCGTTTTGATGTGGAATGCCTCATATTCTATATTTTCACCGTAAAGAGCAGTCCGAGGTATTCAAGTCAAATATGATTCTTGAAGTTTGGATTACCTTTATTCTTCCAGTCTGCTTGCAGTGGTTTGCTGCTGCGATGTTTACGGTGCCCAACAACGTTTGTCACATTTGAAATTGCTTCGAGTGTTATAGTAAGTTCGAAACTGTGCATTCGTTTTTTTTCAATTCCTTTTTTTTTCTCGAAAATTTACGTAACGCCAATTTTTCATCCTTCTTACAATTATCCGGTCTTAATTCTCATGATGTATCGTTCTCCTCGAATACTATTCAATTTAAATCGACTCATGTGGAAAGTTCCGATGGCACGAATTGAAGCCGATCGATCAATTAGCCCATGGTGGGTTTTCCAGCGGTCAAACTGACTGCAGTTTACTTTATTGTCAGTTCATTCGAATTGTTTACGGGCTCCGGCATTAAGCCGTCTTTTCTATTCAGATCATTTTGTCAGGACAAATTTTTTTGCACAGTTTCGTCCGACATTCCACGGTTTCCGGAATAACATTTATTCACCTTATCGACCGGTCGTTCTCAGACCAAGTATGGAAAATGCACTCAAACAAATTTTATACCAATAATTGAGGAAGCAAATCTGATACTGTCAACAGAAATTGTTGTTATGTTCACTTTGTTTTCATTTCTGATAATTTCGCCTGAGCTTGAAACGGTTACTGAACGAATATCCAACGGAATATTTCCCTGTTTCAATCAAATATGGATTTTTTTTTGGCGCTTAATTTTGTTTTAGTAATCATATTCGGAGCGTTTTTTTTATCAGAAAACTATACGAGGTCGGTTTACCACTACCACACGTACATATGCACACGTGTGGCTTTCGATTCACGTTCGGATTAAGGAGAAAAAAAATTTCCTTTTTTTTCTGCTCTTCGGGGAGTTTTGACCTCCAAGCTTGTTTTTTAAATTCTTTCCCCTCTTTTCCACTAAATCTTTATTGAATTCTATTATTCATTTATTCTTTTTGTTAAAATTGCGAACTTCGTCTTTCACCTTCCCCTCCTCCGGTAAGTTTCACCCTCCGGGCCGCGAAATCGCGTTATCTGTTATCGATGCCTGGGAAGAACAACTAAAGAGTGAAACCATCCATCTAGTTGAATAGAAACTTTTTCGCACTAGAATTATCAAAAATATGCTTATTAATCTTCGAGAACCAAATCATCGTGAACTTTCATCTCTCTCCATACTTGATTTTTTTTAAATTCATTTATTTTTCATTTATCCTCCACTAACGCCACTTCGTATGCTCACATTTTTACTAAACTTTGTTCCGTATTTCCGTTCTATCTGTTTCTATTTAGAATACCGATCCTCTTACTTTTTTTAATCCATTTTTTTCTTACTTTCTATTGTAGTTGTAAGAAAATAATTCTTTTTAATAACTTATTTTTGCTAGCTTAACTTGCAGATTAGTTCGTAAGGATAAAAGAATTAAGCTACGCGACGGCTTGCAAGCTACGTGCGCGAGTAATGTCGATCAGGGATGTGTCAGACGAATGGGAGACGCGTTGCGGCTCGACGGTTGGCTTCGTCGGCGTTCGTCGTACGACTGGACTGGGACGTCGGTTTTGCCGTTGACCCGGACTTGGTTTGCGGCGCAAGCGCCCCTCCGCCAAATTATCGTACTATCTGGAAAACTATTCAGTGTGTTTGCGCGTGTACCATAATGCATATTGTAACGGACCTCACGTCGTTATTTGCACTATCGGAGGTAGCAAGGGATATGCTATAGGATAGGAACGGGGGAGGTACTGCAGCTCGTCGGTCATTCTCGTTTGGATGACGTCTCTCGGCGTATTTCCATCGCTAAGACGATGTGAGCCGACACCATGAAATAGGACGGCCACAGGAGTGATTTCATTCAGCAATTTTTTATAAAATTCCAAGCCACATTTGATCTACGTATCGGCTGTGCAGGCAGACCCGTTCCGAAAATATTGACAAAATCCCGAATCATGTTAATATTTCTTGTGTCAATGTCGAAGTTGCCGTCGAATAATGTCAAAACCTAAGTGCGGTCTGAAGTTACTGTTCATTACTCATCGGATCGTAAAACTTTACATCGCGTTCATAAATCAATAGCAAATGAAGGTTCCACCCTCCACAACGGTTGCTAATCAAAAGACGTGGTAGCGCTTCGAGACAAGTGGATTTACCTACTTTACCAGCTTTTCTCGAGACGCGACTGCAAAATCATTCACTCCAGAACACTATAATTTCAACCCTGCTCGGCACTATTTTTTAGATTTAGAACGTTATTCATGGATGTTTGATTGCATTTAGATGCGTTTTTTGAATATTCCGATTAGGATCAATACCAATGTTGTAGAAGTTGTTATACGGAAGATGTCGAATAATTTTTACGAATGAAATCATGTTTCCGACGTTTTTCGCCGTTAACGATGTCAGATGTTGCACACTTTAGTAGTCATAGCGTCCGTTAGCCTGTTAGCTCAGACGCGAATATTCGCCGTCATCTCCGTCTCCACATTCTCCCATGCTCTCCGAGTATTCTTTGCCGGTGGTGGTGACGGTCACTGAGGACCAGCCAGCCTGCTAACAAGATCAGCTGACAGCGATACAGATAGAAAACGAGCTTCGAAATAAATACGATTGAATGGTATAGTGTGCAGCGCTATTGAAGAATTAACCAAAAACCACGTGTGATATATGATAAAATTAATAACGAATCATTTGGAAAGTATCGTTTGTGTGGTAAAGTTAGATGAAAAGGTTTCATCATATTGCTTCCTCATAAAGGAAGCTTTGGGACGGTCCGAACATTTTTTTTTCCAGATTTAGATGTTAATAGGTTCAGAATGTCCTAAAACATCCAGAAAACACATTTGAAAAAAATGTCCGGATGTTCGTGTGTGTGTGTGTGTGTATGTAACCACCCTCTAAAATTTAAACGTCCATAACTCGAGAACGGTTAAAGCTACCATACTCAAATTTTGCACACATGTGATGCCTTCTAATGTCTATGTTATCTGTGAGTTTCGCAATTATTGACGCATTCGCTCGGCTTCGAGAGCGTTTTGAATTTTTTCAAAAATGTCTGTAGCCACGCTATCGTCCGCATTTTTCGATATATTCGGCTAAATAGTTTTTACATTTAGAGTGGAGTACAAGGGCAATTGGTATGGCACTTGAGCCAAATCCATTAATATCTTCAGATTTTATGATTTTTTGAATTTTTCAAAAAATCAACTTTTTTGCTGTATTTTTCGTTAACTTTAACCAATCGAACCATAATTCTCTGCAAGTATAGGATGTCATTGTGCTATAATACATATCAAATTTGGCGGAGATCGGACGAACGCATCGAGTTCTAGAGCAATTAGAAATGTCTAAGTTCCAACCCCTGCCTTCCAACCCCATACACACGCTTAAACTAACCGCCAGCTTAAGTTGTTACTAGAGTTGATAGCAATTAAACAACGCGCTCGAATTTTGGGACACATTGATTTTTTATATACGTTCGAGTCGGTTTTGACACGGTTGGAAGGATCTACGGACATCCTGTATAAAACAAGCTGCAAGCTGAAACTTGCAATTTGCTTCCCCTGAATTTTCGGTAGTGAACGGAACTTCCTTTATGCGGAAGCCGAAGATAAAAAAAAATAAAATAAAATGAATCGAGAGATGCTTCCTCATAGAAGGATTTCGTGCACTACCGAAAATTCAGGGGAAGCAAATTGCAAGTTTCAGCTTGCAGCTTGTTTTTTTCTCTCAAATTCATGTCAATTAGGCTTTAAATAATTATAAAGGTTCAATTTCAATAACCAATTAATATTGCAAAATCCATTTTGCTAAAAAATTATCTAGAGATATTTTTTTTATTGGCCATCTTGGGATATTGAAACACCAATGATCGATATTAATAAAAATTATTTATTTATTATTAACCATCAGGCATAGGATCCATAATCGTTGATGAACAATACACTTCATTCATCGTCATCGCTGTCGGACAATCAGCTACAATTTTTCGGATCATAGCAATCGAAGAAACATGTAAAACACAACCATTTCGCCCACAACGAACACTTTATAAAAGAAACTTTCCCGCAGCCACATTTTTTTTCAATAGGTTTGTCGGGGAGCCGATTTCGTTCACATTTAAAAAAATCGGTGTTTCAATATCCCATGATAGCCAATAAAAAAAATGTTTCCAGATAATTTTTTAGCGAAATTCAATTTGCAATATTAATTTGTTATTAAAATTAAACCTTTATAATTATTTAAAGCTCAATTGACATGAATTTGGGAGATAAAAAATAGAAAGAAAAGCCGAGGCTTGAACCCGTGTCGGCAGGGTCCGAAAAACTTACCATGCCGTTAACCACTCGGCTACGCTGATTATACGAACGATAGGATTTTCGTAGGGACGACATGAAAAACCCGAGTTCGCGTCAATTTTCAAAAATTCATAACTCAAAAACGCTTGAGTGTTGACTCAAAAGCGTATACCACGGTGTTTTGGGGAGGGACCACTACCGGTGAAAACATCCCCATCGAAAAGTAGGTCCCGCCTTTCGAGACCCCCTTGTAAAACTTTTTTATCGTCATAATTGAATTCTGTTCTTTGACAATGTACATCGATTATTTATTGTCTTGAATGGGTTGTTTTTGAGCAAAATACAATAAGTCTACCTGTTTGTGGTACACTTGATAATTATAGAGAAAATAACTATTATCATTGTTGACAAGATAAGAGAGGACGTTTTGAAACATATAAGTCAAACACGACGAGATAATGTCTTTAGACGGTGATAAATATCGCCCTCCCGGACATTAGTGTGCCAAGGCGCCACCAGTAACATTTTACGATAAAGGAAATTGAAAAATTCGGAAATCCCGACTACGGAAGTTGTATGATGAATTATCGCATATAACAATGTAAAATGTTCGATGCTGCGGTAGAGGAAGTTCCCCGAATAAATGAACGGGTCCATATGAATCATGAAGAATTCATAAAAATGAACGGTTATAATTCAAACTATTGTAGCGTGACAAGAGGTCCAGTCCTGGAAAATCTTGGGCCGGGCTCTACGCGGCACGGTGACTCCTGGCAGATCCATATAGCTTAGATGGGGAAATAAACTACATTCACGAATTTTGATTTTTAGACTATTGTTGATGCACGCCGAGCGACGGTATGTGACATGAACACAAAAGCAACGTCATGAGCATAATTTTCTACCGTGCCGATAGGCCTGAGAGCTCATGAGGGTCTCCTCTGGGTCCCGAAGAAATCCTACCAGGGTATGGAATTTCCTGATGAATGTAAAGACGAGTCACTGGAAGCTCCCGACAAGATTTGTCGTCCTATCATCGACACCTTCCCCATTCCCGCAACGCCACCTTCCGCGAAATCGTCTTTTGGAAGTCGCGCGCCAGAAGCGCTAACTGTTATCGGTGAAAGTAGCGATAAGTGTCAGGAAGGTAAAAAGTTGATCCCCTTACCACTTTCCGAAAAATTAGGGCGAAGTGGGGATTACATTTGAGGTGCTTTCGTAAGGGACTGGTCTCTAGACTGTCTCCGTCTAACCGTCGTGGGGCTAGTTTCCGCACATCCTAGGGCTCCGTAGAGCGCATAAATAAATATCTGGAGAGGTAAGGAACGATCGAGATACCGAGTATTTGAGAACATCGAAGTGAGCTCTTGCTGCTGGGCATAATCTTTTCTTTGTAAAATGTAAGACGTCCATCGGCTGCGACGGCAATATTTTCTGCGGGTTCGAGCACTGTTGGCGTAATCGTTTTTGGAGTCGAGTTTTTTTATCACATGTGACTCCTGCGGGGAGAAACCGTGGGCATTATCGGTCGGAACCACGTGCATTATCCTTTCATTATCTTTCTGGATGAAATTAGTGTTGCGTTAGAAATAATTCCGTTTTCGAAAAACCGAAGTATAATCAACGAAGATCGCCACGATGTTCTTTCGGTAAATTTTATTCCTCCGGATCTCCTGTAGTTAAGATCAGACGTTGGCATTATGTTAAAGTAGGAAAATAATTCAATTATTGATTTTAGCGGGATTGACTGTCAATCAAAAAATTTCATTTCTTCGAAAATATAATGGAGTAGGTATATAGGGTTCGAGATATTCCAACTGGATGTTGAGCCAGGGACTCGGAAAAGTAATTGCAATAAAGTCGCTTCCGATTACGACGAACGTGCGAACGATTCGAAGTCACCCAACAAGGTGAGCAAGCTTTTTTCGACGATTCGTAAAAAGTATTTCCATGATTATCAATCCGTTAACAGATTTACCGGTAAAGAATTTTTCCTCCATTTGGGATGAAAATCAGCAACATGCATTCCAAGAAGTCAAGCTGAGACTAACCCAAAGACCGATAATATTGCTTTACAATCCCAGAGCAAACAGAGGTACATACTAATGCGAGTCAGCATGGCCTAGGATCAGTATTAGTTCAGTAACAAGACGATGATTGGTTTTTTCTAGATTGTTATTATAGTAGAAAGAGGACGAAAGACGAATTGGACGAGAGGACGAATTGGAGGGAGAGAGCGGTTCGGACCGCGGCTGAGTACGGACGTGTTTCTGCTAAGCTCCACCCTAGCAATAAGCCCGCCCGAAAAACCCATACCGATCGGAACCCCATGAAGGGTTCGAAACTCGGGCGAGTGCTGGGCCTTTGATGGCGACGCACACTCCAATGCTGGTGCAATACTGACAACCTTCGTTGGTCCAGCATTGGAGAACTGCTGGGATGATGACTTGGGACCAACACTGGCGGTCGGTCTTGCCCCAGCGATGGCGGTCGGTCTTGGCCCATTGCTATAGCCGCTACTACACGTCTACCGAAAAATAAATAATATAAAAATTAATTATTTTTTTCAGGGTAAATATTTTTGCCTCAAGACTTTATACGGTGATATTTAATAAATTATTCGACAAATATATTAAAAAAAAAAAAAAAATCGTTCAGAAATTTCCTTTGTTTTTCGCGGAGTGGCAGCTACGGGGTTTGAACCTGCGACCGACGGGACTACCTACCTCCCTAAGCTACGCAACTACCTAACTACCTAACGCTTTAACCACTACACCAATCTGACTATATGAAATAGCTTTACTTTTCTTTCCTATTAGGTACATCTGAGATAGCAGTTACGAGAATTATCGAGCCATCAGAGGTATCATGGAATAAAGGGGTTTGACCGTTGGGTTACGAATCGAGTGTGCGCGCGTGTGCGGGTGTGCGTGAGTGTGTGCATCCCTGCGCGCGTGTGTGTGTGTGTGTCTGGCTTCGTGGCTCGCGCTACGCACGGTCCGTGGGTAGAGTGGGGTCGAGCCGCCGCAATGAGCGCGAGTAAGAGAGAGACAGCGAGAGCACAACAGAGTCGAAAAAAGATAGGGCAAGCGGATAGACAGGAACGGAAGAATAAATTTGTAGGATTGATTTCTAGAAATCTATAACACCTAGAATTATTCTAGAAATTCTGATTTCTAGAAATCTATAACACCTTCGTTATAATGTTCCGGTGATCTTCGATCAAGTCGTCAGGATGGACCAATTTGTTTTTTCTATTTTAGGCCCAGCAGTTGCGAAATTAAGAGGGGCAGTGCTCTTTTTTCCGTATATTTTTCAAACGGTGCCGTCCAAAAGCGTTAACAAAGAACGAATTTTTGTTTATTTACATGCTGGCTTCGCGAACGCCGAGAAAGTCTTTGAGGTAGGGGGAGGGCGGTGGTCGTAGCTACGCCGAACATTGTAGCTGCAATGCGTTACCACGCGAGCAGCCATGAGTCAGGAGAGAGAACGAATTGGAGAGAGAGAACGGGCGCTAACGCGTAGGGCGATGTGCGATATGTTTCTCTCGTTCTTTTTCGCACCTTAGCGAGCGCCAATAGCGATGTTTTTCTTGGCGTTATGGCGGAGACCGAACAAGCGAAACGTCGTTTTTTATTTTTATTTTGTTGCTCGATTCGAGTCCCAGATAGCCGATTAACGGATTGCGTCCGCAATTTTCTATTGGCGTTGAATTACAATTTTTCACAAAAAACGGTGAACCTTTAATTTTTTTAATTATTAGAACGATTTTTTTTAGTTTATTTTTTGAAAGTCATTTTTCAATAATTTTTTTAAATTACTTCTCAACACGTTTTTCCGATTATTACGTTCGAATTATTTTCGACACGGTTTACCATGATCTTCTGAAATTATCTTTTAACACGTTTTTCTATAAGTATTGTATTCTTTTTTGTAAACACTGTTAATTCTGTTATTTTTTTAAATTACTGCTGAATATTTCGTTTTCCAAAAAATTTTCGAAAAATATTGTTCATTATTTAATATTAAAATTTTTTTATTTGAATCAATTAAATGACAAATTAAGGGTAAATAGTTACGGGCTATACATACGCGGTGCATCATCGGTCGCTATACTTTCCACTTGCACGATCGAGAAAATTCTTAACGATATCGTCGCGTCGACATATATGTATTGGGTCAGTAACAGCAACCGTACATCCTTGAAGAGATACGGGTTTCAGGACTTACCCAGTATTGGCTCTGTACTGGTTACCTATACTTGACCGATTATCGGGAGCCAAGTACTGGTCAATTCCCGGCCATGTTGTAAGTCTCGGTACTGGCTACATGGAAATGGCCCAGTATTGCACCAGTATTGGCAACCGTAGGTCCTCGGGGAGGTACGGCTTTTGAGACTCAACCATTAACGGCCCAGCACTGATTACGTATAATCGGCCGAGTGTCGTGACCCAAGCACTGGCCAAGGCTCGGCCGGGTATTGAGTCTTGGCGTTTCCTACATGGGGAGTGACGAACCATTTACAGTGGGTCAAAAAAGTATTCGTACACCTCGTTTTTTTGCAATAACTTCATAGGCATAAATGACACAGACGGGAAACCTATTTCGTTTAGTAGTCTACCAGTTACAGAGATAAATTGCAAATGAAGAATTTTTTTACCAGGAATAATATTAGAATTATGCAAAAAAATACAAAAATTTGAAGGCAAAAAAAGTATTCGTACACTTATAATCATAAGCGGCTAAACCGCGATAACTACTCAAGCATACACCTCTACCTAAAATGCGAACAAGTCTTTGTTTACACCATGGCGTTGACCTGTTCCATGCCATTAGTAGATCGTTGAGCTCTGTACGGACATGACGCCAAAGAAAAGTAAAATACACTACCGTCGGATATTATCAGGACACTAGCGAGGCGTGCGCGCAGAAATAACTTCTGTCTTTGAAGGTCGATAACTTCGCGACAAATAAAGCTAGAGACTTTTTTAAATCACCGTTCAAAAGGGCATGGAAATTTGAATCCATTGATATTTTTTAAATAATATTTCAATCACTGAGCACTGAGATACCGTGTAAAAAAAATTTTTTTTTCAAATCCGATTTTTTAGAAATGTCCTATCTCGATTTAAACTCATGGCCAAATTTAGGAAAAAAATTTCAGAAATTTGAAATTTCCCAAGCATGATCTCTGAAACCTTACCTGTAATTCGAGCTCAAGAAGTATACAAAATCTTCAAGGGTTCTTGAGTTATCATGAAAATTGTACAGGCGTGCGTAAGTCGAGCGCGGGCCTTCGATTGCACAAGTCGACGATCTCGCTCGCTTGTTTTCTCACGGGGGCAGAACCGAAACGGATCTTGAGTTTGACCATGTTAATATAATTTTATTATAATCCACTATCTAGTATCAGTTACAACATATATTGAGGTACTTATATGCATTTTTTCATGGGAAAATTTCAAATTTCGGAGGCCGCTGTTCCAAAACACCTTTTTTTTAGACCACTTGCGGTGAGCATGATATGTCTGGAACGGCTTATCTGAAATAAAAAACCAGAAAGATTTCGTTAGTGTAATATTAAACGCCGCTCGTGAATGAAGGGTCAGCAAAATTGTTGATCTTTGAAATAATAACGTCGACTTACCCCAATTTTTCAAATCTCAAAAATCGAACTTATCGGAGAAATTGACGAAGTTATTTAAAAAATCGAAATTCGCTAAGCCCTTCGTTCACGAACTGCGTTTAATATTATACCGACGAAATCTTTTCGGGTTTTTTATTTCAAATGAGCCGTTGTTCCAGAGATATCATTCTCACCCCAAGTGATTTTCGAAAAAGGTATTTTGGGACAACGCGGCCATAGTTCCCCCAAATTGAAATTTTTTTCATGAAACAATTCATCCAAGTACCTCAATATATGTTGTCATTGGTACCGCATAGTGTTTCCTAATAAAATTATGTTAACATGGCTTGTTAACATGTTAATAAAACTACAATAACTTCCCTATAATCGGGAAGTAAATTATTTTAACTTGTTCGAATAAAAAAAGTATTTTATACCTTGATTTTTTTGAATTTATTTTCTTGCGTAATTGCGTTTTATCCGGCGAAATTTTTTTATTTTATTGTTATTATTTATAACGTTTTATTTTTTCTTTGCAATATTGAAATTATTATTCTGGGTATATGAAAAATGCCTTCGCAAGGGTACTTCATACAAGCCCCCGTTGCACTGATGATCCGTTTCGGTCCTGCTCCTCCGAGAAAACAAGCGAGCGAGACCATCGACTTGTGCAATCGATGGTCCACGCTCGACTTATGCACGCCTGCACAATTTTCATGATAACTTAAGAACCCCTGAAGATTTTTTATACTTCTTGAGCTCGACTTACAGGTAAGGTTTCAGAGATCATGCGTGGGAAATTTTAAACTTCTGACATTTTTCTCCTACGTTTGGCCATGAGTTGAAATCCAGATAGAAAATTTCGGAAAAATCTGATTTTTTAAAAAATCTTCTTTACATGCTATCTCAGTGCTCAGTAACTGAAATATCATTTGGAAAATATCAATGGATTCAAATATTCATGACCTTTTGAACGGTGATTCAAAAAAGTCTCCAGCTTCATTTTTCGCGAAGTTATTGACCTTCAAAGACCGAAGTTATTTCTGCGCGCACGCCTCGCTAGTTTTCTAATAATATCCGACGGTAGTGTACCTATCGGGATGCGACATAGGGTCATTTTTCTTCGGAGACGCGGTGAAAGTTACCGAAAAATTGGGAAAGAATCAAACTTAAGTCACAAGACAGTGCAATACATATTAAAAAAAAATGAAACATCGAACATCACTGAAAATAAGCCACAAACCGGGCAACCAAGGGTACTGACAGGTCGAGAGCGTCGGAATATCATAAAAGAGGCTACAAAAAATCCGTGTGTAAGTGCTCAAAGTTTATCGAATGATGTCACGTCAACATCCGGGAAGATCGTGTGTCCCCTAACTGTACGAAACGTTTTGCATTCTGCCGAAATGTACGGCAGAGCTGCGGGAAAAAAACCATCCATCAATAAAATAAATCGAGAAAAACGCTTGGATTTTCCCAAAAACTACGTAGATAAAACTATAGAATTTTGAAAACGTGTCGTATTTTCGTACGAATCAAGGTTTAATAATTATCGGTCAGATGGAGAGAGATTCGTCTGGCGGAAACCAAACACCGAGCTTTAACAAAAAAATTTAACACCGACTGTGAAGCACGGCGGAGGAGGCGTAATGGTTTGGGTCTGTATGGGATACGACGGTGTTGGTAATATGGCATTCATCGATGGGATAATGAATGCCCAGAAGGATATCAAAGTGTTGCGCAGTAATCTCGAGGAAAGTGTAGCTAAAATGGGCCTGGACGGAAAGGCTATAGGGGGATAAGCACGGGTAAAGTGCCCCGGCGCCGAATATTGCCGTTATATTTTTTTTAAGTTACTATCAACACGAGTAAAAACTCGACCAAGTTAGGGTCCTTAATAAGTAACTCTTAAAAGGTAGGAATTAATTTTGAAAATAATGAAAAAAATTCGTAACTTTTGAATGGGTCAATCGATTTAAATGAAAATTTTATGTGTCGTAGATGTCACTGCGGCGCTTTATCAAAAAATCGATGAACCTGAAAACCGGATATAACCTAGAAAAAAAAATTCTACTCTTCTTTAAAAATCTTTTTCGCTATCACCGAATTTTAGTACAATTACCAATTTTTTCTTGTAACTTTCTGGCATAATTTCCCAAGATATATATTTTCCCCATATGTTTTTGCCACCTGCGTGACACCTAAAAAAATTCAAATGTCAATTTTTTTTTGTAAGTTAAATTTGCCGTACAGTTACCAATATTTCTAGTAACTTTCTGGCATAGTTTGCTGCGATATATATTTTCCCCATATTTTTTTGCAACCTGCGTGACACCTAACCAAATTTAAATATCCATTTTGATTTTTTTTTAAGGTTATATTTCCCGTACAGTTACCAACTTTTCCTAGTAACTCTCTGGCATAGTTTCCCAAGATATATGTGTTCCCCATATGTTTTTGCCACCTGTGTGACACCTAAAAAAAATCAAATGTCGATTCTGATTTTTTTTGTAGGTTATATTTGCCGTACAGTCACCGATATTTTTTTGTGTTTGTCTGACGTAGTTTTTTACGCTGTCCATTTTTTTCAAGATTTTTTATCCATCTGCGTGACATCTAAAAAACATTAAATTTTTTTTGGTCACTTTCCGACATAGTTTCCGATGATATATTTTTACCCGTATTTTTCAGTTCCCCACAGTGGGACGAGCGAAAGCTAGGGTTAAAAAGAATAATTTATTATCACTATCATCAGCGATGACCGCAGTAATCTCGGTTGCTTTAAATATTGCTGATAAATATTCTGCTGGTCGAGGAATCCTTGATAAATATCGAGCATATGACAAATAATATTTTAAAGATGCGATATGTGAACAACAACCGACGGTTCTTCGGCCATTAGCGCACTCACAAAAGTACCTTGAAATTCCCGACCGACTGGTACTATCAGGTAAATATTCAATGTAACAACGATATATACGCTTCCCTCGAAGTATGACGGGATTGGACTTGGAGTCTAAGAATATTCGATGGTTACCTCAGAAATTGCGGGTTCAGAGTGCCATCATCGTTCATCATTCCACTCAAATATGATATGGCCTGCGCGCATTGATAAGTTCCGGTGTACACAATTTTGAGTTCTCTTTCGGTTAACTCCGGAAAGTCTAGCAAATCTGCTGATAAAATATTCTGAAATGGAAGTCTTTTTCTGGACCAGCCTCTTTCTTTAACCAAATCACCCAAAGTGTTAGTCGTGTCTTTCTTCGAAATCATTTGTTCAACGACTTCGGTTGAATATTCAATATCTGAATTCAATCTTTTCCCAAATTGGTTTAGCAGAAAAGCAGAATCTCTGAAAAATGCTGCGACGTTCGGCAGCATTTTATTGTCGAGCTTTTGACCTAGAAGGTTATTTTTCCTTTTTGTCATACCGTGTACGGCTTCTGCGACCCAACGTAGTTTCGTTACTAAGCGTGAATCATTGGAATCCCGAGTACTTAATTGATTTAAGATCCTTTCATGGCCGGCATAAATACTTGGAGTAGATAGGCTAGGCCGGTTCCAGCACAATGCCGATAAAGTAGATGCTCTGCATTACCGACTGCTCCCCCGATTGTAGTTTTGTTAATCAATTCCTGCCTTACCGACTGTCTCAAGTATCGATTATAGATCCCTGATCTGCCGTACCGGCTGAGTCCGATAGATGGCGTTATCTGTCAAGTCTTTTTGCATTATCTATCCGATAGATGGCGTTAGTCAACCCAAATAACCTAAATCCTACTAGCTTACCTCGATATAGATGATGTTATTTACGAAGTCTCTCTACTTTACCAATAAAATAGATGGCGTTATCTGCTAAGTCATGTAACTTTACCTCGATATCTACCTTATCAATTGTTAAATATCGATTTACCCACTGCTCGAATTTACATACCCAATTTACCCATTGATCGATCCCCCGCAGCTAAGTATCGATTATTAATCGACTGCTAAATACCGACTGCTCAATACCCACGGCTCGATCTTTTACCCACTGCTAAATACCGACTGCTCGATCTTTCACTCACTACTCAAGGCGATCGATACATTATCTCCGATAGTATGTTATCCTATTTGTGTTGGGGGGTTAAGGATTAATAAATTCTCATACAATTTCAATGTTTAGAAATTTAAAAATCTTTTTATGCCAACTGCTAAGTATCGATCGCTAATGTCAATCCTGTCGATCCTTACTGCTCGATCTCTTACCCCACAGCTACAAGTTCCAAACGTTCGATCTCTATATTTATATTGTATAATCTTTTATTATGATATGGAGTGGGCAAAAGGATTATTCACTAACGGTATGAATAATAATGTTCAATATTATTTTTATAGTCATTTTTTCCTCCGTTAATTTATAATGAATATTTCGTGCGAGTTACTCGAAGTAGCAGGCTCAGGGGGACTCGAAATTAAGAAACGTGCTTTGTATGCAACCAATAACACAGTCCTGCTCGCGCGTCCTATTTCATCATATGTATTAGACTTCACACCATAGTCATAAGCTATCACAGAGAGGTTTGTATATTTGACTCAAGCGTTTCGAGGGACGCCTCGCTAACTCGATGAAAGGGTCTCCTTTCAAACACAAAGGTTGCACATGAGCCTCACCGGGTGGCGTAGGGTCAAGCCGACGAGTTCGGTCACGTCGGGTCATATATTTTCTTGTTTATGAGCAGCGGGGTTTGGTTTGTTTATTTGACTCAAGTGTTTTGTGGGGGCGCCTTGCTAACTCAATGAAAGAGTCTCCTTTTTAACACAAAGGATTCACATAAGCCCACCGGCGAGGGCATAGAGTCAGACCGACGAGTTTAGTTACGCCTGGTCATATATTTTCTTGTTTATGAGCAGTGTGGGCCTGAGATTGAGAAGCGTGCTTCAACCACGCGCAATGTCGCGTCCTCGCTCGCATGTCCTTTGCTCTATATGCGTGAGATTCGACACCATGAATTCACAAATTCTCCATCTACTAGATGAATGCATAGGTTTTTTATTTTTTATGATAAACATGTGGAAGACCATAGGCCCACACTTCTGTTATGGCGGGGGTGGGGGTTAGGTCCTTCATCTTATTGGTAAGTACCTCCATTCCTTAAGATATTCTAGTTGCCTTTTGCGAGTTGTCGTTTAAAAGCTTACGAGCAGTTTGACAAACAACATCAGGCGTCAACGAAACATGGAGCCACGTGTGAAGGTAACAAAAAAAAATCTATTCAGTTACATATAAATTTTAAAAAAATATTCATTATTAATAAACTTATTCTTTTCCAATTTCTTATAGATAATCCAAAGCGTTTATAATAAGTGCTATTGTGGCTGTAGTCAACATGAAAAAGATGCTCGTTTCCAGAGGAAGATTATAAGTCTTCCTTTACCACCGTTCGGAGTTCGGCGACGAGGGTTATTGGTATGTATTTTTTGTTTAAATGTAATAAAAGTAATTGAAGGAAAACAATCTTATTTACGAATGTGTGCTTTTTTCTTTTACAGATTCCGCTATCAACAGGGTATGATCCGGAAAATCCTCAGCTGGTCATGAAAACGGTCACCCCCATCACCGCCACCCCCACTGCATCAAGCATGCCTAACACGGTACAAGATGAGGTGTGCTCGTCGAGCGACGACCCTCCTACACCAGGAAAAGAGAAAACCCCCTCGCCCCCTATTTTAGGACTGAAGACTCTGAACACGGCAATTCATCGAATAAAGCGAAAAAAAAGCGCTCGCCGGCAAGGCTCATCATTACGTAAAGCTGTGCTTCTTCGCAACATTTTCGGTGAATCAATAACGCATAAGCCTCCGTTGCCGTCGGAATTGATGCTTACTGAAAATAATGATTCATAAAAATGGATTTAAAAAAAAATGAAATTGATTAATAATAATAATAATGCTAATGTATAGGAAATTGATTTTTTTTTAAATAAAATAAATGAAAGAAAGAAAAAACGTACGTTAAAATGTTCGTTTTATTTCAATATTCTTAAGAAAATTCCTTCCTCTCTTACAGTGTAAGACGCAATAGAATAATTCTCAGTGCAAAGCAAGAATAATATATTCATACAGAATGTGCTCATTATAGTGCTGAAGATCCAACGTCGCATAATTCTCCGCTTATTACGGATATGAAAGATCGAATGAATCGATTACAAAGCTCATCCGATGAAAAACCAAGACAACGATGGTGAAACAGCAGAAGGTCTGGTGGAAATCGTACCTCTCGAACGTCAAGCTCCGTAACCCTGCTAAAACCCGAGGACATCTAATTATTATGGAATAAAAAAAATGTATGAAGGCTTATAAAATAAATGAATCAAAACATATTAAATACAATTTGTTTGGCTTTTATTATTATAGCAATCACTCTTTTTTTTGTTTACATTGATTTAAGTTCGAGAACAAAAAAAAAAAAAATTTCACTGAGTAGTAGTTTCGATCCACGGTATCGTAGCCATAGCTATAGTCAATCGGCTCCAACGACGATGTTCTTACTGCAGGTATTTCCACAGTTTCATCGCCATAGGGATAGATAAATGGGGGTCGTGGCGCTCGCGGTGGCGGTGTTCTCCCTGCTGCTCCTGCTGTTGCCGCTATTGCTGGCTTATATGTGTTGAGGTACCATATTTTCATCACGCGTACATTGAATCCGGCGCAGTGGGATGTTGATCTCATATGCGGGTGATTGTTACATGTACCGGTGGTTTTTTCGCCCAATATATCGAGCGAAGGACAATCCAGGTCTTCGATATTCACGGCCAATGAAATATGCTGACGAAGCCATTCCGTCTTCTCCGATCCCTTTATGTATACAGTATGAGCATCTTGTAACAACATGGTGAGAGTTGCATTCAGGTCCTCGTACGATATATCGCCGCCGCTCCACGAAATTCCGTGATAATTCTGGGCAAGCCACCGATTTATGCTTTTGAAATTATCGGCTATCAAAGTCCAGGGTTGCGGCGCTTCGAAGAGACAAACCGCAGGCGTAGACTCTTCTTCGAGGGCTAGCACTGCAAGCTCTTTCACTATCAATGAGTTGCCGTAGCTTTTAAAACCTTGCACATCTACCACGTACTCCATTTTTGTAACGAATGATGCAAGACGCTCGGAATCCTAATCCCTTATACTATTCTCCCCACTCTACGATTTTACCATTTCATTAAATGTTAATGTGGGCGGGGGCTAATCAGCGTGAAAATTTTCCTATGATCTCCATCGACTGATGTCCATTCATTGACATGATCTACAGCAACCAATCATTATCGATATGTTCGAAAAAATTTCACAGCAGCCAATGAGTATGGGAATCTATCCTCAAAGCTTTCATCATCCAATGAGCATAGTGATCTATATTCCTCATGAGTTTTGAAAAGCATAAATGTAAGCCGTCGCTGGTCGGTCCTGGTATATGTCTTTTTTCCTTCATTCAAACTAGTTTCGAATAACACATGGAAAAAAGCCATGAACGCGTACGAGTGTCTTCAAGTGGTGAATACGTGGGATGAGATCCTCGATCTCATGCCAAGTCTTAACGCGGATGGAATTAATATATGGACCGATCGTTCAGTGAAAACAATTGAATCCTGGGAAAAGTATGTATTATCGGCAAACGGTGCTGAACAAAAAAAGTTTTTAAATACGTTAGGGTTTTTAAATGGAGTGAAAATAAAATTCGATCGTTTATTGAAACGTGGTGGAGGTTTGAGAGACGGTGAGATTGATGATAATGGTGGTGCCGACGAAATTGCGAAAAGTGTTGAGTGGATTAATCTTAGATCGGCGTTTAAAAATCGTATCAAGACGGGCGTAATTGTGAATTTAAATCACGTTGATATTAAGACATTTATGGAGAGCTGTAAGCATATTTTTGCTGAAAATCTCGCGATGGTGCTCGAAGTGCAGAGAAACGCTGTAAAAGTGTATGTAGTTCTCGCGGCAAAATTCGTAGTTATGAAGAATATTGAAGAAGTGATTGATCTGAAATATTTTAATACGAAAGCTGAGATAATCTATCCTAATACAAACGTTCAAGAATGGTTTGTTGAAAATGCGCAAGATCCGCTTCTACGAGATATAGAAGAATTTCAGCATCAAGAGTCAGGGTGGGCGCTTCGCTCAATAGTTAATCTCACAGTGAACATCAATAAATTTAATCCAATGCGAGGTACTTCATACATCGCGTTACCGGAATCTATTCAAAAGAAGAACGCGTGTATAAACGTAAATAACATGGATAATATGTGTTTTAAATGGGCTATCTTAGCAGCATTACACCCAACTCATGATGGGAAAAATCGACATCGCGTTAGCGTATATAAAAATTACGAAAATGAATTGAACTTTAACGGTATTGAATTCCCGGTGAAACCGAATGACATCTTCAAATTCGAGACGCAGAATGGAATATCGATTAATTTATATATTCTAAAAAAACAAAGTGAAAAGTTTAGCGTGGCTCCTCTTCATGTAACTCCTTCGAAACAGAATATTCATGTGAATCTTCTTCTCATACAAGATCAATATATTGATGAGAAAGAAGACGATGATAACGAAGGAAATACTGATTTGGGCTATCATTTGCCAAGATTTCACTACGTTTTGATAGAAAATTTATCACGATTGGTTTCCGCTCAGCTATCAAAGCGGTTTCATAAACAATACATTTGTGATCGTTGTTTATATTATTTTCGAACCGAAGATAAGTTAGCCGCGCATGAAATCGATTGCAAAAATATTAATAAATGCAAGACTATCATGCCGACGTCGTGGAACAAAATGTTACGCTTCAAGAATTATAGTCATCGTGAGCGAGTGCCATTCGTTGTATATGCGGACATCGAGTGCATACTAAAACCAACACGTAATGAAATCGTTTATCAAAAGCACGAGGCATTCAGCATAGCGTATTATATAAAGTGCAGCTATGATGATTCGAAATCGGAATACTGCAGCTTCAGAGGTCCCAAGCCTGCGGAATGGTTTGTTCGAAAACTCGAACAGCTCGCAAGAACTGTTGAAGAAATATATCTCAATCCGATGCCCATGGAGAGATTATCAGCTCAGCAACAACGAGATTTTTCTACGTCAACGAAATGTCACATCTGTGAAAAAAATGTCATCTCCAGCGACAGAGTGAAGGACCATTGTCATCTCACGGGGCGGTAAGTAATTCATTTAACCATATGAAGTAATTTTTATTTTATTGTATAAATATAAATTTTCTAATTTTAAAAAACTTTTATGGATTAGTCTTAATTTTTTTAAATGTATTTTTTTTTATAGATATCGAGGACAGGCACATAGCGGATGTAATCTACGTTATCAGGATTCACGAACCATACCCGTGGTCTTCCACAATTTGACCGGCTATGATTCGCACTTCATCGTGAAGGAAATTGTCACCTCTTTGGAAGGACGCGTGGTTATATTACCACAAAACAAGGAGCGATACATTTCCTTTACGAAGCATATTGCCGCGAGCGATATCAAATTCCGGTTTATCGACTCATTCCGCTTCATGGCGTCATCATTGGATAAGCTCGCTTCATATATGACCGATCTGAAGATCGTTCGAAAGGAATTCATCGGGCTTTCATCGCGCCAACACGATCTTCTCATGAGAAAAGGTATTTTCCCATATGAATACGTTGATTCATTGATGAAACTCGCCGAGACGGATCTTCCACCGCGGGATAAGTTTCATAGCACCCTCAATAACCGTGACATTTCGGATAAAGACTATGAGCATGCTAAAGAAGTGTGGCGAGAGCTTCGTATTAGTGATTTGGGTGCATATTCGGATCTTTATTTAAAAACAGACGTGATCCTTTTAGCTGATATAATTGAAAATTTCCGTGATAATTGTTTAAGTGCGTATGGTCTAGATCCAGCGCATTATTATACAACCCCCGGGTTAACTTGGGATGCGATGCTTAAATATACAAAGATTGAATTGGAACTTCTAACGGATATCGACATGCATATGTTTATCGAGCGCGGGATACGAGGCGGAGTTAGCCAATGCTGCAACCGGTATGCTCGAGCTAACAACAAGTATATGAGAAATTTTGATTTGAGCAAAGATGTCAAGTTTCTCATGTACTATGATGTTAACAATCTATATGGATGGGCAATGATGGAAGCATTACCGTATGGTGGCTTTGAATGGGTGAAAAACATCGATGAAATCGACTTTCTCGCTGTGGCCGACGATGCATCGGTGGGTTACATTCTTGAAGTCGATCTCGATTATCCCATTCAGCAACATAATACG
This sequence comes from Sussaba pulchella, assembly GCA_963971145.1. NCBI lineage: Eukaryota > Metazoa > Arthropoda > Insecta > Hymenoptera > Ichneumonidae > Sussaba > Sussaba pulchella. Next base: position 27,245 of record CAXAQZ010000571.1, on the reverse strand, counting down.
CACAAAGACTTTCCTCTATGCCCAGAACATAAGTGCGCCCCAGGTTCGAATCAAGTAAAGCTCATGACAACGTTGAGCTCAAAAATCCGATATGTTTTGCATTATCGCAATCTTAAACAAGCTCTGCGATACGGATTAGAGCTCAAACGGGCTCATAGAGTTTTACAGTTCAATCAGAAACCATGGTTAAAATTGTACATCGACCTCAACAGTGATATGCGAAAACATGCTAGAAATGAATTTGAGAAAAACTTATTTAAATTGCTGAATAATGCTGTATTCGGGAAAACCATGGAGAATGTACGTAAGCGTATCGATGTAAAACTTGTATCACGTTGGGATGGGCGTTATGGTGCCGAGTCGTTAATAGCTAAACCAAATTTCCACAGCACAGCCATCTTCGATGAAAATCTAGTTGCTATTCAGATGAAAAGAATCGAAGTTCATCTTAACAAACCAATCTATGTGGGGTTATGTGTATTAGACTTATCAAAGATTCTAATGTATGACTTCCACTATGATTATATGCTCCCCCAGTTCAATAACAACCATTGTAAATTGTTGTATACCGATACTGATAATTTAATCTATGAAATTCAGTGCCCTGATATTTATGAAATCATGAAGCGCGACATTGCGAGGTTCGATACATCTGAATACCCTGAAGACAATGAGTTTAGAATTCCGCGAATGAATAAAAAAGTTATAGGTCTAATGAAGGATGAATGCAAAGGAGAAATAATGACGGAATTTGTGGGCTTACGTAGTAAGATGTATAGCGTGCGTGTTGAGGGCAAAGATCATATGAAAAAAGTAAAAGGGGTGAAAACTGCGGTCGTCAAAGATAGCATCACCTTTGATGACTTCATGGACTGTCTACGAAACAATAAAAAGCAAACGCGGGAACAACAGGTAATTGTAGCTCATTTGCATAATGTGTATACGGAAAAACAGGTAAAGGTTGCGCTTAGTCCACATGATGACAAGCGATATACATATCTCTATCTCTATCTCTATCTCTATCTCTATCTCTATCTCTATCTCTATCTCTATCTCTATCTCTATCTCTATCTCTATCTCTATCTCTATCTCTATCTCTATCTCTATCTCTATCTCTATCTCTATCTCTATCTCTATCTCTATCTCTATCTCTATCTCTATCTCTATCTCTATCTCTATCTCTATCTCTATCTCTATCTCTATCTCTATCTCTATCTCTATCTCTATCTCTATCTCTATCTCTATCTCTATCTCTATCTCTATCTCTATCTCTATCTCTATCTCTATCTCTATCTCTATCTCTATCTCTATCTCTATCTCTATCTCTATCTCTATCTCTATCTCTATCTCTATCTCTATCTCTATCTCTATCTCTATCTCTATCTCTATCTCTATCTCTATCTCTATCTCTATCTCTATCTCTATCTCTATCTCTATCTCTATCTCTATCTCTATCTCTATCTCTATCTCTATCTCTATCTCTATCTCTATCTCTATCTCTATCTTTATCTCTATCTCTATCTCTATCTCTATCTCTATCTCTATCTCTATCTCTATCTCTATCTCTATCTCTATCTCTATCTCTATCTCTATCTCTATCTCTATCTCTATCTCTATCTCTATCTCTATCTCTATCTCTATCTCTATCTCTATCTCTATCTCTATCTCTATCTCTATCTCTATCTCTATCTCTATCTCTATCTCTATCTCTATCTCTATCTCTATCTCTATCTCTATCTCTATCTCTATCTCTATCTCTATCTCTATCTCTATCTCTATCTCTATCTCTATCTCTATCTCTATCTCTATCTCTATCTCTATCTCTATCTCTATCTCTATCTCTATCTCTATCTCTATCTCTATCTCTATCTCTATCTCTATCTCTATCTCTATCTCTATCTCTATCTCTATCTCTATCTCTATCTCTATCTCTATCTCTATCTCTATCTCTATCTCTATCTCTATCTCTATCTCTATCTCTATCTCTATCTCTATCTCTATCTCTATCTCTATCTCTATCTCTATCTCTATCTCTATCTCTATCTCTATCTCTATCTCTATCTCTATCTCTATCTCTATCTCTATCTCTATCTCTATCTCTATCTCTATCTCTATCTCTATCTCTATCTCTATCTCTATCTCTATCTCTATCTCTATCTCTATCTCTATCTCTATCTCTATCTCTATCTCTATCTCTATCTCTATCTCTATCTCTATCTCTATCTCTATCTCTATCTCTATCTCTATCTCTATCGCTATCTCTATCTCTATCTCTATCTCTATCTCTATCTCTATCTCTATCTCTATCTCTATCTCTATCTCTATCTCTATCTCTATCTCTATCTCTATCTCTATCTCTATCTCTATCTCTATCTCTATCTCTATCTCTATCTCTATCTCTATCTCTATCTCTATCTCTATCTCTATCTCTATCTCTATCTCTATCTCTATCTCTATCTCTATCTCTATCTCTATCTCTATCTCTATCTCTATCTCTATCTCTATCTCTATCTCTATCTCTATCTCTATCTCTATCTCTATCTCTATCTCTATCTCTATCTCTATCTCTATCTCTATCTCTATCTCTATCTCTATCTCTATCTCTATCTCTATCTCTATCTCTATCTCTATCTCTATCTCTATCTCTATCTCTATCTCTATCTCTATCTCTATCTCTATCTCTATCTCTATCTCTATCTCTATCTCTATCTCTATCTCTATCTCTATCTCTATCTCTATCTCTATCTCTATCTCTATCTCTATCTCTATCTCTATCTCTATCTCTATCTCTATCTCTATCTCTATCTCTATCTCTATCTCTATCTCTATCTCTATCTCTATCTCTATCTCTATCTCTATCTCTATCTCTATCTCTATCTCTATCTCTATCTCTATCTCTATCTCTATCTCTATCTCTATCTCTATCTCTATCTCTATCTCTATCTCTATCTCTATCTCTATCTCTATCTCTATCTCTATCTCTATCTCTATCTCTATCTCTATCTCTATCTCTATCTCTATCTCTATCTCTATCTCTATCTCTATCTCTATCTCTATCTCTATCTCTATCTCTATCTCTATCTCTATCTCTATCTCTATCTCTATCTCTATCTCTATCTCTATCTCTATCTCTATCTCTATCTCTATCTCTATCTCTATCTCTATCTCTATCTCTATCTCTATCTCTATCTCTATCTCTATCTCTATCTCTATCTCTATCTCTATCTCTATCTCTATCTCTATCTCTATCTCTATCTCTATCTCTATCTCTATCTCTATCTCTATCTCTATCTCTATCTCTATCTCTATCTCTATCTCTATCTCTATCTCTATCTCTATCTCTATCTCTATCTCTATCTCTATCTCTATCTCTATCTCTATCTCTATCTCTATCTCTATCTCTATCTCTATCTCTATCTCTATCTCTATCTCTATCTCTATCTCTATCTCTATCTCTATCTCTATCTCTATCTCTATCTCTATCTCTATCTCTATCTCTATCTCTATCTCTATCTCTATCTCTATCTCTATCTCTATCTCTATCTCTATCTCTATCTCTATCTCTATCTCTATCTCTATCTCTATCTCTATCTCTATCTCTATCTCTATCTCTATCTCTATCTCTATCTCTATCTCTATCTCTATCTCTATCTCTATCTCTATCTCTATCTCTATCTCTATCTCTATCTCTATCTCTATCTCTATCTCTATCTCTATCTCTATCTCTATCTCTATCTCTATCTCTATCTCTATCTCTATCTCTATCTCTATCTCTATCTCTATCTCTATCTCTATCTCTATCTCTATCTCTATCTCTATCTCTATCTCTATCTCTATCTCTATCTCTATCTCTATCTCTATCTCTATCTCTATCTCTATCTCTATCTCTATCTCTATCTCTATCTCTATCTCTATCTCTATCTCTATCTCTATCTCTATCTCTATCTCTATCTCTATCTCTATCTCTATCTCTATCTCTATCTCTATCTCTATCTCTATCTCTATCTCTATCTCTATCTCTATCTCTATCTCTATCTCTATCTCTATCTCTATCTCTATCTCTATCTCTATCTCTATCTCTATCTCTATCTCTATCTCTATCTCTATCTCTATCTCTATCTCTATCTCTATCTCTATCTCTATCTCTATCTCTATCTCTATCTCTATCTCTATCTCTATCTCTATCTCTATCTCTATCTCTATCTCTATCTCTATCTCTATCTCTATCTCTATCTCTATCTCTATCTCTATCTCTATCTCTATCTCTATCTCTATCTCTATCTCTATCTCTATCTCTATCTCTATCTCTATCTCTATCTCTATCTCTATCTCTATCTCTATCTCTATCTCTATCTCTATCTCTATCTCTATCTCTATCTCTATCTCTATCTCTATCTCTATCTCTATCTCTATCTCTATCTCTATCTCTATCTCTATCTCTATCTCTATCTCTATCTCTATCTCTATCTCTATCTCTATCTCTATCTCTATCTCTATCTCTATCTCTATCTCTATCTCTATCTCTATCTCTATCTCTATCTCTATCTCTATCTCTATCTCTATCTCTATCTCTATCTCTATCTCTATCTCTATCTCTATCTCTATCTCTATCTCTATCTCTATCTCTATCTCTATCTCTATCTCTATCTCTATCTCTATCTCTATCTCTATCTCTATCTCTATCTCTATCTCTATCTCTATCTCTATCTCTATCTCTATCTCTATCTCTATCTCTATCTCTATCTCTATCTCTATCTCTATCTCTATCTCTATCTCTATCTCTATCTCTATCTCTATCTCTATCTCTATCTCTATCTCTATCTCTATCTCTATCTCTATCTCTATCTCTATCTCTATCTCTATCTCTATCTCTATCTCTATCTCTATCTCTATCTCTATCTCTATCTCTATCTCTATCTCTATCTCTATCTCTATCTCTATCTCTATCTCTATCTCTATCTCTATCTCTATCTCTATCTCTATCTCTATCTCTATCTCTATCTCTATCTCTATCTCTATCTCTATCTCTATCTCTATCTCTATCTCTATCTCTATCTCTATCTCTATCTCTATCTCTATCTCTATCTCTATCTCTATCTCTATCTCTATCTCTATCTCTATCTCTATCTCTATCTCTATCTCTATCTCTATCTCTATCTCTATCTCTATCTCTATCTCTATCTCTATCTCTATCTCTATCTCTATCTCTATCTCTATCTCTATCTCTATCTCTATCTCTATCTCTATCTCTATCTCTATCTCTATCTCTATCTCTATCTCTATCTCTATCTCTATCTCTATCTCTATCTCTATCTCTATCTCTATCTCTATCTCTATCTCTATCTCTATCTCTATCTCTATCTCTATCTCTATCTCTATCTCTATCTCTATCTCTATCTCTATCTCTATCTCTATCTCTATCTCTATCTCTATCTCTATCTCTATCTCTATCTCTATCTCTATCTCTATCTCTATCTCTATCTCTATCTCTATCTCTATCTCTATCTCTATCTCTATCTCTATCTCTATCTCTATCTCTATCTCTATCTCTATCTCTATCTCTATCTCTATCTCTATCTCTATCTCTATCTCTATCTCTATCTCTATCTCTATCTCTATCTCTATCTCTATCTCTATCTCTATCTCTATCTCTATCTCTATCTCTATCTCTATCTCTATCTCTATCTCTATCTCTATCTCTATCTCTATCTCTATCTCTATCTCTATCTCTATCTCTATCTCTATCTCTATCTCTATCTCTATCTCTATCTCTATCTCTATCTCTATCTCTATCTCTATCTCTATCTCTATCTCTATCTCTATCTCTATCTCTATCTCTATCTCTATCTCTATCTCTATCTCTATCTCTATCTCTATCTCTATCTCTATCTCTATCTCTATCTCTATCTCTATCTCTATCTCTATCTCTATCTCTATCTCTATCTCTATCTCTATCTCTATCTCTATCTCTATCTCTATCTCTATCTCTATCTCTATCTCTATCTCTATCTCTATCTCTATCTCTATCTCTATCTCTATCTCTATCTCTATCTCTATCTCTATCTCTATCTCTATCTCTATCTCTATCTCTATCTCTATCTCTATCTCTATCTCTATCTCTATCTCTATCTCTATCTCTATCTCTATCTCTATCTCTATCTCTATCTCTATCTCTATCTCTATCTCTATCTCTATCTCTATCTCTATCTCTATCTCTATCTCTATCTCTATCTCTATCTCTATCTCTATCTCTATCTCTATCTCTATCTCTATCTCTATCTCTATCTCTATCTCTATCTCTATCTCTATCTCTATCTCTATCTCTATCTCTATCTCTATCTCTATCTCTATCTCTATCTCTATCTCTATCTCTATCTCTATCTCTATCTCTATCTCTATCTCTATCTCTATCTCTATCTCTATCTCTATCTCTATCTCTATCTCTATCTCTATCTCTATCTCTATCTCTATCTCTATCTCTATCTCTATCTCTATCTCTATCTCTATCTCTATCTCTATCTCTATCTCTATCTCTATCTCTATCTCTATCTCTATCTCTATCTCTATCTCTATCTCTATCTCTATCTCTATCTCTATCTCTATCTCTATCTCTATCTCTATCTCTATCTCTATCTCTATCTCTATCTCTATCTCTATCTCTATCTCTATCTCTATCTCTATCTCTATCTCTATCTCTATCTCTATCTCTATCTCTATCTCTATCTCTATCTCTATCTCTATCTCTATCTCTATCTCTATCTCTATCTCTATCTCTATCTCTATCTCTATCTCTATCTCTATCTCTATCTCTATCTCTATCTCTATCTCTATCTCTATCTCTATCTCTATCTCTATCTCTATCTCTATCTCTATCTCTATCTCTATCTCTATCTCTATCTCTATCTCTATCTCTATCTCTATCTCTATCTCTATCTCTATCTCTATCTCTATCTCTATCTCTATCTCTATCTCTATCTCTATCTCTATCTCTATCTCTATCTCTATCTCTATCTCTATCTCTATCTCTATCTCTATCTCTATCTCTATCTCTATCTCTATCTCTATCTCTATCTCTATCTCTATCTCTATCTCTATCTCTATCTCTATCTCTATCTCTATCTCTATCTCTATCTCTATCTCTATCTCTATCTCTATCTCTATCTCTATCTCTATCTCTATCTCTATCTCTATCTCTATCTCTATCTCTATCTCTATCTCTATCTCTATCTCTATCTCTATCTCTATCTCTATCTCTATCTCTATCTCTATCTCTATCTCTATCTCTATCTCTATCTCTATCTCTATCTCTATCTCTATCTCTATCTCTATCTCTATCTCTATCTCTATCTCTATCTCTATCTCTATCTCTATCTCTATCTCTATCTCTATCTCTATCTCTATCTCTATCTCTATCTCTATCTCTATCTCTATCTCTATCTCTATCTCTATCTCTATCTCTATCTCTATCTCTATCTCTATCTCTATCTCTATCTCTATCTCTATCTCTATCTCTATCTCTATCTCTATCTCTATCTCTATCTCTATCTCTATCTCTATCTCTATCTCTATCTCTATCTCTATCTCTATCTCTATCTCTATCTCTATCTCTATCTCTATCTCTATCTCTATCTCTATCTCTATCTCTATCTCTATCTCTATCTCTATCTCTATCTCTATCTCTATCTCTATCTCTATCTCTATCTCTATCTCTATCTCTATCTCTATCTCTATCTCTATCTCTATCTCTATCTCTATCTCTATCTCTATCTCTATCTCTATCTCTATCTCTATCTCTATCTCTATCTCTATCTCTATCTCTATCTCTATCTCTATCTCTATCTCTATCTCTATCTCTATCTCTATCTCTATCTCTATCTCTATCTCTATCTCTATCTCTATCTCTATCTCTATCTCTATCTCTATCTCTATCTCTATCTCTATCTCTATCTCTATCTCTATCTCTATCTCTATCTCTATCTCTATCTCTATCTCTATCTCTATCTCTATCTCTATCTCTATCTCTATCTCTATCTCTATCTCTATCTCTATCTCTATCTCTATCTCTATCTCTATCTCTATCTCTATCTCTATCTCTATCTCTATCTCTATCTCTATCTCTATCTCTATCTCTATCTCTATCTCTATCTCTATCTCTATCTCTATCTCTATCTCTATCTCTATCTCTATCTCTATCTCTATCTCTATCTCTATCTCTATCTCTATCTCTATCTCTATCTCTATCTCTATCTCTATCTCTATCTCTATCTCTATCTCTATCTCTATCTCTATCTCTATCTCTATCTCTATCTCTATCTCTATCTCTATCTCTATCTCTATCTCTATCTCTATCTCTATCTCTATCTCTATCTCTATCTCTATCTCTATCTCTATCTCTATCTCTATCTCTATCTCTATCTCTATCTCTATCTCTATCTCTATCTCTATCTCTATCTCTATCTCTATCTCTATCTCTATCTCTATCTCTATCTCTATCTCTATCTCTATCTCTATCTCTATCTCTATCTCTATCTCTATCTCTATCTCTATCTCTATCTCTATCTCTATCTCTATCTCTATCTCTATCTCTATCTCTATCTCTATCTCTATCTCTATCTCTATCTCTATCTCTATCTCTATCTCTATCTCTATCTCTATCTCTATCTCTATCTCTATCTCTATCTCTATCTCTATCTCTATCTCTATCTCTATCTCTATCTCTATCTCTATCTCTATCTCTATCTCTATCTCTATCTCTATCTCTATCTCTATCTCTATCTCTATCTCTATCTCTATCTCTATCTCTATCTCTATCTCTATCTCTATCTCTATCTCTATCTCTATCTCTATCTCTATCTCTATCTCTATCTCTATCTCTATCTCTATCTCTATCTCTATCTCTATCTCTATCTCTATCTCTATCTCTATCTCTATCTCTATCTCTATCTCTATCTCTATCTCTATCTCTATCTCTATCTCTATCTCTATCTCTATCTCTATCTCTATCTCTATCTCTATCTCTATCTCTATCTCTATCTCTATCTCTATCTCTATCTCTATCTCTATCTCTATCTCTATCTCTATCTCTATCTCTATCTCTATCTCTATCTCTATCTCTATCTCTATCTCTATCTCTATCTCTATCTCTATCTCTATCTCTATCTCTATCTCTATCTCTATCTCTATCTCTATCTCTATCTCTATCTCTATCTCTATCTCTATCTCTATCTCTATCTCTATCTCTATCTCTATCTCTATCTCTATCTCTATCTCTATCTCTATCTCTATCTCTATCTCTATCTCTATCTCTATCTCTATCTCTATCTCTATCTCTATCTCTATCTCTATCTCTATCTCTATCTCTATCTCTATCTCTATCTCTATCTCTATCTCTATCTCTATCTCTATCTCTATCTCTATCTCTATCTCTATCTCTATCTCTATCTCTATCTCTATCTCTATCTCTATCTCTATCTCTATCTCTATCTCTATCTCTATCTCTATCTCTATCTCTATCTCTATCTCTATCTCTATCTCTATCTCTATCTCTATCTCTATCTCTATCTCTATCTCTATCTCTATCTCTATCTCTATCTCTATCTCTATCTCTATCTCTATCTCTATCTCTATCTCTATCTCTATCTCTATCTCTATCTCTATCTCTATCTCTATCTCTATCTCTATCTCTATCTCTATCTCTATCTCTATCTCTATCTCTATCTCTATCTCTATCTCTATCTCTATCTCTATCTCTATCTCTATCTCTATCTCTATCTCTATCTCTATCTCTATCTCTATCTCTATCTCTATCTCTATCTCTATCTCTATCTCTATCTCTATCTCTATCTCTATCTCTATCTCTATCTCTATCTCTATCTCTATCTCTATCTCTATCTCTATCTCTATCTCTATCTCTATCTCTATCTCTATCTCTATCTCTATCTCTATCTCTATCTCTATCTCTATCTCTATCTCTATCTCTATCTCTATCTCTATCTCTATCTCTATCTCTATCTCTATCTCTATCTCTATCTCTATCTCTATCTCTATCTCTATCTCTATCTCTATCTCTATCTCTATCTCTATCTCTATCTCTATCTCTATCTCTATCTCTATCTCTATCTCTATCTCTATCTCTATCTCTATCTCTATCTCTATCTCTATCTCTATCTCTATCTCTATCTCTATCTCTATCTCTATCTCTATCTCTATCTCTATCTCTATCTCTATCTCTATCTCTATCTCTATCTCTATCTCTATCTCTATCTCTATCTCTATCTCTATCTCTATCTCTATCTCTATCTCTATCTCTATCTCTATCTCTATCTCTATCTCTATCTCTATCTCTATCTCTATCTCTATCTCTATCTCTATCTCTATCTCTATCTCTATCTCTATCTCTATCTCTATCTCTATCTCTATCTCTATCTCTATCTCTATCTCTATCTCTATCTCTATCTCTATCTCTATCTCTATCTCTATCTCTATCTCTATCTCTATCTCTATCTCTATCTCTATCTCTATCTCTATCTCTATCTCTATCTCTATCTCTATCTCTATCTCTATCTCTATCTCTATCTCTATCTCTATCTCTATCTCTATCTCTATCTCTATCTCTATCTCTATCTCTATCTCTATCTCTATCTCTATCTCTATCTCTATCTCTATCTCTATCTCTATCTCTATCTCTATCTCTATCTCTATCTCTATCTCTATCTCTATCTCTATCTCTATCTCTATCTCTATCTCTATCTCTATCTCTATCTCTATCTCTATCTCTATCTCTATCTCTATCTCTATCTCTATCTCTATCTCTATCTCTATCTCTATCTCTATCTCTATCTCTATCTCTATCTCTATCTCTATCTCTATCTCTATCTCTATCTCTATCTCTATCTCTATCTCTATCTCTATCTCTATCTCTATCTCTTCTATCTCTATCTCTATCTCTATCTCTATCTCTATCTCTATCTCTATCTCTATCTCTATCTCTATCTCTATCTCTATCTCTATCTCTATCTCTATCTCTATCTCTATCTCTATCTCTATCTCTATCTCTATCTCTATCTCTATCTCTATCTCTATCTCTATCTCTATCTCTATCTCTATCTCTATCTCTATCTCTATCTCTATCTCTATCTCTATCTCTATCTCTATCTCTATCTCTATCTCTATCTCTATCTCTATCTCTATCTCTATCTCTATCTCTATCTCTATCTCTATCTCTATCTCTATCTCTATCTCTATCTCTATCTCTATCTCTATCTCTATCTCTATCTCTATCTCTATCTCTATCTCTATCTCTATCTCTATCTCTATCTCTATCTCTATCTCTATCTCTATCTCTATCTCTATCTCTATCTCTATCTCTATCTCTATCTCTATCTCTATCTCTATCTCTATCTCTATCTCTATCTCTATCTCTATCTCTATCTCTATCTCTATCTCTATCTCTATCTCTATCTCTATCTCTATCTCTATCTCTATCTCTATCTCTATCTCTATCTCTATCTCTATCTCTATCTCTATCTCTATCTCTATCTCTATCTCTATCTCTATCTCTATCTCTATCTCTATCTCTATCTCTATCTCTATCTCTATCTCTATCTCTATCTCTATCTCTATCTCTATCTCTATCTCTATCTCTATCTCTATCTCTATCTCTATCTCTATCTCTATCTCTATCTCTATCTCTATCTCTATCTCTATCTCTATCTCTATCTCTATCTCTATCTCTATCTCTATCTCTATCTCTATCTCTATCTCTATCTCTATCTCTATCTCTATCTCTATCTCTATCTCTATCTCTATCTCTATCTCTATCTCTATCTCTATCTCTATCTCTATCTCTATCTCTATCTCTATCTCTATCTCTATCTCTATCTCTATCTCTATCTCTATCTCTATCTCTATCTCTATCTCTATCTCTATCTCTATCTCTATCTCTATCTCTATCTCTATCTCTATCTCTATCTCTATCTCTATCTCTATCTCTATCTCTATCTCTATCTCTATCTCTATCTCTATCTCTATCTCTATCTCTATCTCTATCTCTATCTCTATCTCTATCTCTATCTCTATCTCTATCTCTATCTCTATCTCTATCTCTATCTCTATCTCTATCTCTATCTCTATCTCTATCTCTATCTCTATCTCTATCTCTATCTCTATCTCTATCTCTATCTCTATCTCTATCTCTATCTCTATCTCTATCTCTATCTCTATCTCTATCTCTATCTCTATCTCTATCTCTATCTCTATCTCTATCTCTATCTCTATCTCTATCTCTATCTCTATCTCTATCTCTATCTCTATCTCTATCTCTATCTCTATCTCTATCTCTATCTCTATCTCTATCTCTATCTCTATCTCTATCTCTATCTCTATCTCTATCTCTATCTCTATCTCTATCTCTATCTCTATCTCTATCTCTATCTCTATCTCTATCTCTATCTCTATCTCTATCTCTATCTCTATCTCTATCTCTATCTCTATCTCTATCTCTATCTCTATCTCTATCTCTATCTCTATCTCTATCTCTATCTCTATCTCTATCTCTATCTCTATCTCTATCTCTATCTCTATCTCTATCTCTATCTCTATCTCTATCTCTATCTCTATCTCTATCTCTATCTCTATCTCTATCTCTATCTCTATCTCTATCTCTATCTCTATCTCTATCTCTATCTCTATCTCTATCTCTATCTCTATCTCTATCTCTATCTCTATCTCTATCTCTATCTCTATCTCTATCTCTATCTCTATCTCTATCTCTATCTCTATCTCTATCTCTATCTCTATCTCTATCTCTATCTCTATCTCTATCTCTATCTCTATCTCTATCTCTATCTCTATCTCTATCTCTATCTCTATCTCTATCTCTATCTCTATCTCTATCTCTATCTCTATCTCTATCTCTATCTCTATCTCTATCTCTATCTCTATCTCTATCTCTATCTCTATCTCTATCTCTATCTCTATCTCTATCTCTATCTCTATCTCTATCTCTATCTCTATCTCTATCTCTATCTCTATCTCTATCTCTATCTCTATCTCTATCTCTATCTCTATCTCTATCTCTATCTCTATCTCTATCTCTATCTCTATCTCTATCTCTATCTCTATCTCTATCTCTATCTCTATCTCTATCTCTATCTCTATCTCTATCTCTATCTCTATCTCTATCTCTATCTCTATCTCTATCTCTATCTCTATCTCTATCTCTATCTCTATCTCTATCTCTATCTCTATCTCTATCTCTATCTCTATCTCTATCTCTATCTCTATCTCTATCTCTATCTCTATCTCTATCTCTATCTCTATCTCTATCTCTATCTCTATCTCTATCTCTATCTCTATCTCTATCTCTATCTCTATCTCTATCTCTATCTCTATCTCTATCTCTATCTCTATCTCTATCTCTATCTCTATCTCTATCTCTATCTCTATCTCTATCTCTATCTCTATCTCTATCTCTATCTCTATCTCTATCTCTATCTCTATCTCTATCTCTATCTCTATCTCTATCTCTATCTCTATCTCTATCTCTATCTCTATCTCTATCTCTATCTCTATCTCTATCTCTATCTCTATCTCTATCTCTATCTCTATCTCTATCTCTATCTCTATCTCTATCTCTATCTCTATCTCTATCTCTATCTCTATCTCTATCTCTATCTCTATCTCTATCTCTATCTCTATCTCTATCTCTATCTCTATCTCTATCTCTATCTCTATCTCTATCTCTATCTCTATCTCTATCTCTATCTCTATCTCTATCTCTATCTCTATCTCTATCTCTATCTCTATCTCTATCTCTATCTCTATCTCTATCTCTATCTCTATCTCTATCTCTATCTCTATCTCTATCTCTATCTCTATCTCTATCTCTATCTCTATCTCTATCTCTATCTCTATCTCTATCTCTATCTCTATCTCTATCTCTATCTCTATCTCTATCTCTATCTCTATCTCTATCTCTATCTCTATCTCTATCTCTATCTCTATCTCTATCTCTATCTCTATCTCTATCTCTATCTCTATCTCTATCTCTATCTCTATCTCTATCTCTATCTCTATCTCTATCTCTATCTCTATCTCTATCTCTATCTCTATCTCTATCTCTATCTCTATCTCTATCTCTATCTCTATCTCTATCTCTATCTCTATCTCTATCTCTATCTCTATCTCTATCTCTATCTCTATCTCTATCTCTATCTCTATCTCTATCTCTATCTCTATCTCTATCTCTATCTCTATCTCTATCTCTATCTCTATCTCTATCTCTATCTCTATCTCTATCTCTATCTCTATCTCTATCTCTATCTCTATCTCTATCTCTATCTCTATCTCTATCTCTATCTCTATCTCTATCTCTATCTCTATCTCTATCTCTATCTCTATCTCTATCTCTATCTCTATCTCTATCTCTATCTCTATCTCTATCTCTATCTCTATCTCTATCTCTATCTCTATCTCTATCTCTATCTCTATCTCTATCTCTATCTCTATCTCTATCTCTATCTCTATCTCTATCTCTATCTCTATCTCTATCTCTATCTCTATCTCTATCTCTATCTCTATCTCTATCTCTATCTCTATCTCTATCTCTATCTCTATCTCTATCTCTATCTCTATCTCTATCTCTATCTCTATCTCTATCTCTATCTCTATCTCTATCTCTATCTCTATCTCTATCTCTATCTCTATCTCTATCTCTATCTCTATCTCTATCTCTATCTCTATCTCTATCTCTATCTCTATCTCTATCTCTATCTCTATCTCTATCTCTATCTCTATCTCTATCTCTATCTCTATCTCTATCTCTATCTCTATCTCTATCTCTATCTCTATCTCTATCTCTATCTCTATCTCTATCTCTATCTCTATCTCTATCTCTATCTCTATCTCTATCTCTATCTCTATCTCTATCTCTATCTCTATCTCTATCTCTATCTCTATCTCTATCTCTATCTCTATCTCTATCTCTATCTCTATCTCTATCTCTATCTCTATCTCTATCTCTATCTCTATCTCTATCTCTATCTCTATCTCTATCTCTATCTCTATCTCTATCTCTATCTCTATCTCTATCTCTATCTCTATCTCTATCTCTATCTCTATCTCTATCTCTATCTCTATCTCTATCTCTATCTCTATCTCTATCTCTATCTCTATCTCTATCTCTATCTCTATCTCTATCTCTATCTCTATCTCTATCTCTATCTCTATCTCTATCTCTATCTCTATCTCTATCTCTATCTCTATCTCTATCTCTATCTCTATCTCTATCTCTATCTCTATCTCTATCTCTATCTCTATCTCTATCTCTATCTCTATCTCTATCTCTATCTCTATCTCTATCTCTATCTCTATCTCTATCTCTATCTCTATCTCTATCTCTATCTCTATCTCTATCTCTATCTCTATCTCTATCTCTATCTCTATCTCTATCTCTATCTCTATCTCTATCTCTATCTCTATCTCTATCTCTATCTCTATCTCTATCTCTATCTCTATCTCTATCTCTATCTCTATCTCTATCTCTATCTCTATCTCTATCTCTATCTCTATCTCTATCTCTATCTCTATCTCTATCTCTATCTCTATCTCTATCTCTATCTCTATCTCTATCTCTATCTCTATCTCTATCTCTATCTCTATCTCTATCTCTATCTCTATCTCTATCTCTATCTCTATCTCTATCTCTATCTCTATCTCTATCTCTATCTCTATCTCTATCTCTATCTCTATCTCTATCTCTATCTCTATCTCTATCTCTATCTCTATCTCTATCTCTATCTCTATCTCTATCTCTATCTCTATCTCTATCTCTATCTCTATCTCTATCTCTATCTCTATCTCTATCTCTATCTCTATCTCTATCTCTATCTCTATCTCTATCTCTATCTCTATCTCTATCTCTATCTCTATCTCTATCTCTATCTCTATCTCTATCTCTATCTCTATCTCTATCTCTATCTCTATCTCTATCTCTATCTCTATCTCTATCTCTATCTCTATCTCTATCTCTATCTCTATCTCTATCTCTATCTCTATCTCTATCTCTATCTCTATCTCTATCTCTATCTCTATCTCTATCTCTATCTCTATCTCTATCTCTATCTCTATCTCTATCTCTATCTCTATCTCTATCTCTATCTCTATCTCTATCTCTATCTCTATCTCTATCTCTATCTCTATCTCTATCTCTATCTCTATCTCTATCTCTATCTCTATCTCTATCTCTATCTCTATCTCTATCTCTATCTCTATCTCTATCTCTATCTCTATCTCTATCTCTATCTCTATCTCTATCTCTATCTCTATCTCTATCTCTATCTCTATCTCTATCTCTATCTCTATCTCTATCTCTATCTCTATCTCTATCTCTATCTCTATCTCTATCTCTATCTCTATCTCTATCTCTATCTCTATCTCTATCTCTATCTCTATCTCTATCTCTATCTCTATCTCTATCTCTATCTCTATCTCTATCTCTATCTCTATCTCTATCTCTATCTCTATCTCTATCTCTATCTCTATCTCTATCTCTATCTCTATCTCTATCTCTATCTCTATCTCTATCTCTATCTCTATCTCTATCTCTATCTCTATCTCTATCTCTATCTCTATCTCTATCTCTATCTCTATCTCTATCTCTATCTCTATCTCTATCTCTATCTCTATCTCTATCTCTATCTCTATCTCTATCTCTATCTCTATCTCTATCTCTATCTCTATCTCTATCTCTATCTCTATCTCTATCTCTATCTCTATCTCTATCTCTATCTCTATCTCTATCTCTATCTCTATCTCTATCTCTATCTCTATCTCTATCTCTATCTCTATCTCTATCTCTATCTCTATCTCTATCTCTATCTCTATCTCTATCTCTATCTCTATCTCTATCTCTATCTCTATCTCTATCTCTTTTTTTTTTTTTTTTTTTTTTTTTTTTTTTGGGCGACGGGGAAATCTTGCATAAGACACCCTGATGTTGCGGGTAGTGTCAGATTTCTACTGACTAAAACCCCGCCGCCCGTTCGACCCACTATACTGGTACCGCTTTCGCATTACCGCAGTTTAGTGTGTTTATTGCTCGGCTTGAGCTTACTCTACTGGTTCGTTTGTATTCTCGCGTTTTACAGATCCGGTTCTGCTTATGGATTTCTGTTGATTACATTTTGGGCTTTAGCTGCCCGTTCAGCTTTCTCTTTTCCTCTCATTATTTCGTCGATAAATGACTGCACTACCTCCCAGTTACGTTCGTTTTGTAGCATAGCATGCACGAGGTTTTTTTCTTCGAGTTGGACGACGTTTAGTTGTTGCCGGAGATGCGCTCGATGGTTTTCTGTTGCTCGGCATTCGAAAATCGTGTGTCTTGCGTCGTCGGGGCCTTTACCACATTGGTAGCAGTCTGCGCTATTGATTTTGCCAATCTTTTCTAAATATGCATTGAAACATCCGTGGCCACTGAACGCTTGCGTGAGATAATACCCCATTTCCCCGTGCTTCCTCTCGCACCATGTGGTCACGTCTGGGATTAGTTTGTGCGTCCACCTTCCTGATGTGTCCGCGTCCCATCGTGCCTGCCATTTCTCCATGAGCCGCTTCAGGGCCCTTCGCTTTACGTCTCCCTTCATTTGATCTCTATCGCCGCCTTGTGGGTACCGGCCTAGCTCTGTGGATATCTCCCGTTTCTGGTGGATCAGAAGGTCGATTGGGGGAGTACTTGACAGGACTAGTGCTGCTCCCTCTGAGACCGTCCGATATCCAGATATAACTCTGAGCGTGCTTCTTCGCTGCACCGAGGCTAGCCTGCGTTTCGCTCCAACCTTGTTTGCAGCCTCTGCCCATATTTCCGCTCCATACAGGAGTTGAGCGTGTGTTACGCTGTTTAGAAGCTTTCTTTTCTCTTCTCTGGGCCCGTTGACATTAGGCATAAGCCTTGCTAGGGCTGCCGCTGTTGTTGCTGCCTTCTCGGCTGCTTTTTTGACATGCTCCACATATCGGAGTCCACTGTCTACTTGTATTCCTAGGTACCTGACAGCTTTGATCCACGGAATATTTTGCCCTTCTAGGTGCAAGTTTGGTGGCGTGAAGATTCGTTTGTCCGTTATAAGTACGGCCTCGGTTTTATGAACCGCCAGCTCCAACCCGTTTGTCCTCAGCCATTTACTAGCTCGCCGCAGACTCTCGTTCGCTACTATTTCCAAGGTGCATGGTGTTCTAGCCGTTACCACCACAGCAACGTCGTCTGCAAAGCCTATAGTGGTCGCGCCTTCTGGGAGCTCCAGGTTCAAGAGGCCGTCGTACATAACGTTCCACAGGAAAGGTCCTAGAACCGATCCTTGTGGAACCCCTGCCGTCACCTCGTACTCGACTGGGCCGCTGTCCGTCGTATATATAAGGGTCCTTCTGTTCAAATAGCTTGATACCATCCGTTCCAGGTACTTCGGTGTCTGCCTTTCCGCTAGAGCATTCATAATTACCTCCCAATTCGCCGAATTAAACGCATTTTTTACGTCCAATGTTACGAAGGCACAGTAGCTTTTCGTCTTCCAGTTTCCCTGCTTTACTTTGGCCGCCCAGTCGATCGCTTTCGCTATGGCGTCCGTCGTTGACCGGCCCTTCCTGAAGCCGTACTGTCTTTCGGATAGACCGCCGTTGTTCTCGATGTGTTTTTCGAGCCTCTGGAGCAGCAGTCTCTCTAATAGCTTCCCCATATTGTCCAGAAGACAAATAGGTCGGTAGGACGAAGGGTCGTCCAGTGGTTTGTTTCCCTTTCGTATAAGCACTAGCTTCTGTTTTTTCCACTTCTCATGAAACACCCCTACCCGGAGGCATGAGTTGTAGGTCTCTAGCAGCAGCTCTGGCCATATTTCCGTCACTGCGCCTATTATTTCATTTGGGATGTTGTCGGGTCCCGGAGCTTTGCCTGGCTGGAGGCGTTTTTTTGCTTCTTGCAACTCTTCGATAGTGAACGGTTTCACTGCGAGGTTTTCTTCGTATGCTGAATCCGTCAGTCTGCGTTCGTGCTTCGGGAACAGCGTGCCTACTATCTCGAGCATTCTTTTCGGACATGACAAGCCAGGGATCTGCTGCCCACGTCTCAGCTTCTTCGTCACTATCCTGAAGGGAAGCCCCCATGGGTCCTGTTCTATTGAACGACAGAGCTCTATCCAGCTATTCTTTTTGCTGTTTCTGATTGCGAGCCGCAGTTTTTTTCTGGCTGCTTTGAATTCTGCTCTTAGTATTTCGTCAGTCTCGGGTTCTCTTCGTCTTCTACGCCGTTGATCTGCTCTGCGTGCTGCCATGCATAGTTTCCTGAGTTCGCTTATCTCTGAGTTCCACCAGTAGACTGATTTTCTCCTCCCTAGTTGTTTCCTCCGTCTCGGCATGGCCGCCTCGCATGCTGCAGTAACAGTGCTCACTGTGTAATTTACCATTGCATCCGCGTTTCCCGTTTCTGCAAGCCTATCCAGGTGTCCTTCTCGTTTTGCCGTCAGCAGCGTTTCAGTGAGTTTGAGCGGGTCAAGTCGTCGTAGAAGCCATCCGCCTTCTTCTACCGTAGTATTGCCTTCGTATTGCCCGTGCGGGCTCAGATTCCCGCTGAGGTTAAACTCCAGGTACTGGTGGTCGCTCAACGTGGCCTCCTCCAGCACCTTCCATCCATTGATCCGTGTCGCTGCTCCGGCTGACGCAAACGTAATGTCGATGACCGATCCCGTGTGGCCTCGGCGGAAAGTGAACTTATTTCCCTCGTTCAAAACAACTTAGTCTCGACTCGCCATCAGCTCTGACAGCGCCTCTCCTCGGTTATCCATTCTTGTGGAGCCCCATTCAGGGGATTTGCTGTTGAAGTCCCCAGCTATTAGCACTTCGCCGGTTGCTGTCCTGAGACTCTCTTCGAGATTATCCAGCTGCTGTATAAAAACTTCGAGGTCTAAGTTCGGAGAGAAGTAGCAGCTATAGATTCTTGTGCCGTTGATTTCGGCCCACACGAAGTTTTCTGCGGGCTTGCTGGTTTCCCCGATCCTAATATCGCTGTTCAGCACTGCGATGGCTGCACGCCCGGTCGAATCTTGGAACCACGTACCCGTGCCCGGTTGACAATATTGTTCGCTGATAATAAGAACATCGATGCTCTTTTCTGCTGCCACTTGCCAGAGCAGATCTTGCGCCTCGCGGCCTCTGCCGAGGTTGATTTGCAGAAACCTAGCCATTTCTCTGTTTTCTCATTGCCTTCAAGAAGGCAGGACACTTTCCACTACCGAGGATGTGCTTTGCGCCTCCTTGTTCGCCTTCTTCGTTGCATATCGCGCAGAATGCTTCTCCCTTGCAGTCTTTCGCGAAATGATTTTCCTGCCCGCACAGCCGGCACAATTTTGACCGGTCAGGCCCCTTGCAATCCATGGCTACATGACTGAAGCCCTGGCAGCGAAAGCAGCGTTGAATCTCGGCCTTAAGCCTTACCCGGCAGCGGACCCAGCCGATTTTAACCTTCCTTATTTCGAGGAGCGTTTCCGCTACTTTCGTCGGCACAATCACCACTGCGATTTGGGTCCCCCCGAACCCGTTTCTCAAAGCTTTGACCCTGATCGTGTCCTCGCTGGGACAGTCAGTTTGCGCCATTATTGCCGCATTATTGCGTTATGTCTTGCTCGTTCGTCACTTCGTCTAGGTCCCGAATTTCTATCTCTATCTCTATCTCTATCTCTATCTCTATCTCTATCTCTATCTCTATCTCTATCTCTATCTCTATCTCTATCTCTATCTCTATCTCTATCTCTATCTCTATCTCTATCTCTATCTCTATCTCTATCTCTATCTCTATCTCTATCTCTATCTCTATCTCTATCTCTATCTCTATCTCTATCTCTATCTCTATCTCTATCTCTATCTCTATCTCTATCTCTATCTCTATCTCTATCTCTATCTCTATCTCTATCTCTATCTCTATCTCTATCTCTATCTCTATCTCTATCTCTATCTCTATCTCTATCTCTATCTCTATCTCTATCTCTATCTCTATCTCTATCTCTATCTCTATCTCTATCTCTATCTCTATCTCTATCTCTATCTCTATCTCTATCTCTATCTCTATCTCTATCTCTATCTCTATCTCTATCTCTATCTCTATCTCTATCTCTATCTCTATCTCTATCTCTATCTCTATCTCTATCTCTATCTCTATCTCTATCTCTATCTCTATCTCTATCTCTATCTCTATCTCTATCTCTATCTCTATCTCTATCTCTATCTCTATCTCTATCTCTATCTCTATCTCTATCTCTATCTCTATCTCTATCTCTATCTCTATCTCTATCTCTATCTCTATCTCTATCTCTATCTCTATCTCTATCTCTATCTCTATCTCTATCTCTATCTCTATCTCTATCTCTATCTCTATCTCTATCTCTATCTCTATCTCTATCTCTATCTCTATCTCTATCTCTATCTCTATCTCTATCTCTATCTCTATCTCTATCTCTATCTCTATCTCTATCTCTATCTCTATCTCTATCTCTATCTCTATCTCTATCTCTATCTCTATCTCTATCTCTATCTCTATCTCTATCTCTATCTCTATCTCTATCTCTATCTCTATCTCTATCTCTATCTCTATCTCTATCTCTATCTCTATCTCTATCTCTATCTCTATCTCTATCTCTATCTCTATCTCTATCTCTATCTCTATCTCTATCTCTATCTCTATCTCTATCTCTATCTCTATCTCTATCTCTATCTCTATCTCTATCTCTATCTCTATCTCTATCTCTATCTCTATCTCTATCTCTATCTCTATCTCTATCTCTATCTCTATCTCTATCTCTATCTCTATCTCTATCTCTATCTCTATCTCTATCTCTATCTCTATCTCTATCTCTATCTCTATCTCTATCTCTATCTCTATCTCTATCTCTATCTCTATCTCTATCTCTATCTCTATCTCTATCTCTATCTCTATCTCTATCTCTATCTCTATCTCTATCTCTATCTCTATCTCTATCTCTATCTCTATCTCTATCTCTATCTCTATCTCTATCTCTATCTCTATCTCTATCTCTATCTCTATCTCTATCTCTATCTCTATCTCTATCTCTATCTCTATCTCTATCTCTATCTCTATCTCTATCTCTATCTCTATCTCTATCTCTATCTCTATCTCTATCTCTATCTCTATCTCTATCTCTATCTCTATCTCTATCTCTATCTCTATCTCTATCTCTATCTCTATCTCTATCTCTATCTCTATCTCTATCTCTATCTCTATCTCTATCTCTATCTCTATCTCTATCTCTATCTCTATCTCTATCTCTATCTCTATCTCTATCTCTATCTCTATCTCTATCTCTATCTCTATCTCTATCTCTATCTCTATCTCTATCTCTATCTCTATCTCTATCTCTATCTCTATCTCTATCTCTATCTCTATCTCTATCTCTATCTCTATCTCTATCTCTATCTCTATCTCTATCTCTATCTCTATCTCTATCTCTATCTCTATCTCTATCTCTATCTCTATCTCTATCTCTATCTCTATCTCTATCTCTATCTCTATCTCTATCTCTATCTCTATCTCTATCTCTATCTCTATCTCTATCTCTATCTCTATCTCTATCTCTATCTCTATCTCTATCTCTATCTCTATCTCTATCTCTATCTCTATCTCTATCTCTATCTCTATCTCTATCTCTATCTCTATCTCTATCTCTATCTCTATCTCTATCTCTATCTCTATCTCTATCTCTATCTCTATCTCTATCTCTATCTCTATCTCTATCTCTATCTCTATCTCTATCTCTATCTCTATCTCTATCTCTATCTCTATCTCTATCTCTATCTCTATCTCTATCTCTATCTCTATCTCTATCTCTATCTCTATCTCTATCTCTATCTCTATCTCTATCTCTATCTCTATCTCTATCTCTATCTCTATCTCTATCTCTATCTCTATCTCTATCTCTATCTCTATCTCTATCTCTATCTCTATCTCTATCTCTATCTCTATCTCTATCTCTATCTCTATCTCTATCTCTATCTCTATCTCTATCTCTATCTCTATCTCTATCTCTATCTCTATCTCTATCTCTATCTCTATCTCTATCTCTATCTCTATCTCTATCTCTATCTCTATCTCTATCTCTATCTCTATCTCTATCTCTATCTCTATCTCTATCTCTATCTCTATCTCTATCTCTATCTCTATCTCTATCTCTATCTCTATCTCTATCTCTATCTCTATCTCTATCTCTATCTCTATCTCTATCTCTATCTCTATCTCTATCTCTATCTCTATCTCTATCTCTATCTCTATCTCTATCTCTATCTCTATCTCTATCTCTATCTCTATCTCTATCTCTATCTCTATCTCTATCTCTATCTCTATCTCTATCTCTATCTCTATCTCTATCTCTATCTCTATCTCTATCTCTATCTCTATCTCTATCTCTATCTCTATCTCTATCTCTATCTCTATCTCTATCTCTATCTCTATCTCTATCTCTATCTCTATCTCTATCTCTATCTCTATCTCTATCTCTATCTCTATCTCTATCTCTATCTCTATCTCTATCTCTATCTCTATCTCTATCTCTATCTCTATCTCTATCTCTATCTCTATCTCTATCTCTATCTCTATCTCTATCTCTATCTCTATCTCTATCTCTATCTCTATCTCTATCTCTATCTCTATCTCTATCTCTATCTCTATCTCTATCTCTATCTCTATCTCTATCTCTATCTCTATCTCTATCTCTATCTCTATCTCTATCTCTATCTCTATCTCTATCTCTATCTCTATCTCTATCTCTATCTCTATCTCTATCTCTATCTCTATCTCTATCTCTATCTCTATCTCTATCTCTATCTCTATCTCTATCTCTATCTCTATCTCTATCTCTATCTCTATCTCTATCTCTATCTCTATCTCTATCTCTATCTCTATCTCTATCTCTATCTCTATCTCTATCTCTATCTCTATCTCTATCTCTATCTCTATCTCTATCTCTATCTCTATCTCTATCTCTATCTCTATCTCTATCTCTATCTCTATCTCTATCTCTATCTCTATCTCTATCTCTATCTCTATCTCTATCTCTATCTCTATCTCTATCTCTATCTCTATCTCTATCTCTATCTCTATCTCTATCTCTATCTCTATCTCTATCTCTATCTCTATCTCTATCTCTATCTCTATCTCTATCTCTATCTCTATCTCTATCTCTATCTCTATCTCTATCTCTATCTCTATCTCTATCTCTATCTCTATCTCTATCTCTATCTCTATCTCTATCTCTATCTCTATCTCTATCTCTATCTCTATCTCTATCTCTATCTCTATCTCTATCTCTATCTCTATCTCTATCTCTATCTCTATCTCTATCTCTATCTCTATCTCTATCTCTATCTCTATCTCTATCTCTATCTCTATCTCTATCTCTATCTCTATCTCTATCTCTATCTCTATCTCTATCTCTATCTCTATCTCTATCTCTATCTCTATCTCTATCTCTATCTCTATCTCTATCTCTATCTCTATCTCTATCTCTATCTCTATCTCTATCTCTATCTCTATCTCTATCTCTATCTCTATCTCTATCTCTATCTCTATCTCTATCTCTATCTCTATCTCTATCTCTATCTCTATCTCTATCTCTATCTCTATCTCTATCTCTATCTCTATCTCCATCTCCATCTCCATCTCCATCTCCATCTCCATCTCCATCTCCATCTCCATCTCCATCTCCATCTCCATCTCCATCTCCATCTCCATCTCCATCTCCATCTCCATCTCCATCTCCATCTCCATCTCCATCTCCATCTCCATCTCCATCTCCATCTCCATCTCCATCTCCATCTCCATCTCCATCTCCATCTCCATCTCCATCTCCATCTCCATCTCCATCTCCATCTCCATCTCCATCTCCATCTCCATCTCCATCTCCATCTCCATCTCCATCTCCATCTCCATCTCCATCTCCATCTCCATCTCCATCTCCATCTCCATCTCCATCTCCATCTCCATCTCCATCTCCATCTCCATCTCCATCTCCATCTCCATCTCCATCTCCATCTCCATCTCCATCTCCATCTCCATCTCCATCTCCATCTCCATCTCCATCTCCATCTCCATCTCCATCTCCATCTCCATCTCCATCTCCATCTCCATCTCCATCTCCATCTCCATCTCCATCTCCATCTCCATCTCCATCTCCATCTCCATCTCCATCTCCATCTCCATCTCCATCTCCATCTCCATCTCCATCTCCATCTCCATCTCCATCTCCATCTCCATCTCCATCTCCATCTCCATCTCCATCTCCATCTCCATCTCCATCTCCATCTCCATCTCCATCTCCATCTCCATCTCCATCTCCATCTCCATCTCTATCTCTATCTCTATCTCTATCTCTATCTCTATCTCTATCTCTATCTCTATCTCTATCTCTATCTCTATCTCTATCTCTATCTCTATCTCTATCTCTATCTCTATCTCTATCTCTATCTCTATCTCTATCTCTATCTCTATCTCTATCTCTATCTCTATCTCTATCTCTATCTCTATCTCTATCTCTATCTCTATCTCTATCTCTATCTCTATCTCTATCTCTATCTCTATCTCTATCTCTATCTCTATCTCTATCTCTATCTCTATCTCTATCTCTATCTCTATCTCTATCTCTATCTCTATCTCTATCTCTATCTCTATCTCTATCTCTATCTCTATCTCTATCTCTATCTCTATCTCTATCTCTATCTCTATCTCTATCTCTATCTCTATCTCTATCTCTATCTCTATCTCTATCTCTATCTCTATCTCTATCTCTATCTCTATCTCTATCTCTATCTCTATCTCTATCTCTATCTCTATCTCTATCTCTATCTCTATCTCTATCTCTATCTCTATCTCTATCTCTATCTCTATCTCTATCTCTATCTCTATCTCTATCTCTATCTCTATCTCTATCTCTATCTCTATCTCTATCTCTATCTCTATCTCTATCTCTATCTCTATCTCTATCTCTATCTCTATCTCTATCTCTATCTCTATCTCTATCTCTATCTCTATCTCTATCTCTATCTCTATCTCTATCTCTATCTCTATCTCTATCTCTATCTCTATCTCTATCTCTATCTCTATCTCTATCTCTATCTCTATCTCTATCTCTATCTCTATCTCTATCTCTATCTCTATCTCTATCTCTATCTCTATCTCTATCTCTATCTCTATCTCTATCTCTATCTCTATCTCTATCTCTATCTCTATCTCTATCTCTATCTCTATCTCTATCTCTATCTCTATCTCTATCTCTATCTCTATCTCTATCTCTATCTCTATCTCTATCTCTATCTCTATCTCTATCTCTATCTCTATCTCTATCTCTATCTCTATCTCTATCTCTATCTCTATCTCTATCTCTATCTCTATCTCTATCTCTATCTCTATCTCTATCTCTATCTCTATCTCTATCTCTATCTCTATCTCTATCTCTATCTCTATCTCTATCTCTATCTCTATCTCTATCTCTATCTCTATCTCTATCTCTATCTCTATCTCTATCTCTATCTCTATCTCTATCTCTATCTCTATCTCTATCTCTATCTCTATCTCTATCTCTATCTCTATCTCTATCTCTATCTCTATCTCTATCTCTATCTCTATCTCTATCTCTATCTCTATCTCTATCTCTATCTCTATCTCTATCTCTATCTCTATCTCTATCTCTATCTCTATCTCTATCTCTATCTCTATCTCTATCTCTATCTCTATCTCTATCTCTATCTCTATCTCTATCTCTATCTCTATCTCTATCTCTATCTCTATCTCTATCTCTATCTCTATCTCTATCTCTATCTCTATCTCTATCTCTATCTCTATCTCTATCTCTATCTCTATCTCTATCTCTATCTCTATCTCTATCTCTATCTCTATCTCTATCTCTATCTCTATCTCTATCTCTATCTCTATCTCCATCTCCATCTCCATCTCCATCTCCATCTCCATCTCCATCTCCATCTCCATCTCCATCTCCATCTCCATCTCCATCTCCATCTCCATCTCCATCTCCATCTCCATCTCCATCTCCATCTCCATCTCCATCTCCATCTCCATCTCCATCTCCATCTCCATCTCCATCTCCATCTCCATCTCCATCTCCATCTCCATCTCCATCTCCATCTCCATCTCCATCTCCATCTCCATCTCCATCTCCATCTCCATCTCCATCTCCATCTCCATC
>CAXAQZ010000570.1:0-11177 GCA_963971145.1 Sussaba pulchella | reverse complement strand
AATGGACTCATTGTTCATACAAACGATTAGTTCAATGTCAATTTCTCGTTCGTAAGAGGGAATGTTGTCTTTGATTCATCTCTCTTCGTTTTGTCTCGAAATTTTTCGATAGGTTCATATAAAATCAAAGAGAAAGAAATAGAAGAGAGAGAGAGAGAGAGAGAGAGAGAGAGAGTGAGAGAGTGAGAGAGAGAGAGAGAGAGAGTCTGCAAGATTCCCAAAAAATTGGTTTCCCCCTTAAGGGCTTGTATCTTGTCGTTTTCGTGAAAATTAAGGGAATTTCATGATTCTCTATTTCAATTGTAAATTAAAATGCAGAAAAGCAAGAAAAAACAAATAGTTAATAAAAAATAAATAGAAAAATATTATTAGCTAGGATTTTTTAATAATTTTTTACTTTTAATTTCGAGAAAAAGAAAAATTATGTTTCAAAAATAATGTCGATGCCACCTTAAACGTGCGTTCAAGTCATACCCTCATATCGTAATCACGTGAATATTTTATCAATTAATTTCGCAACTGCAAATGCAAATAATAATAATCTAAATTACCTAAAAACACCTGGAAACATCAATAATTGAATAGAAAAAAAATAACAATTGATGTTTTAGATGACGAAATTCTTGTGGTTTTTTTTTTTCTCGCAGTTGAAGATAGCGATCGTTCAATGGGTAGCTGCGATCCGAATATGACGATAAATCAGTGTGGAAATACGAGCAGGTGCGAGCCGAGTACCGACGGTTCCGGTAAAATAACGTTTTCTTGCACGTGCCGGATTCATTACATTCGTGACGAATCGAGCGGTAAATGCGTCGAAAGACCGACGACAACGACGCCACCGCGACCGGATACGACGACGGAGAAGTTAAACGGCCCGTCAGGGTCTTCAGGTAAACGATAATTCAATAATTTCCGTGGAAATTATGATAAGAGAAATTAATTAGAGCAGGAACAGATTTTTTTTCATTTACAATAATACGAAGTTTATTGGCTTAAGACTGATTAATTTAATTCATTTCTATTTTATTTCGGTTATTTATCGTTGAGGTTTATGTAAAGTTTGTTGTTAATGTATTTTTAATAATAGTTGAAAATATGCAGATTGTATTTATTGCAATTTTGTGATTAAATTATTTTTATGACGATTTTAGAATGAATAATAATAATAAGGGCAAAGGGTTTTTCCGTTAGTTACAGTAACATGAAGTTTTTTTGTTCATGATTGATGAATTTAATTTATTTTTTAAATTTGTTAATTTATCGTGGAATTTGTTCGTATAGTTTATTTTATTTATTTTTTGTTTTAACGTAATTAGCAACATTATCAATTTTTTAGCTGAAAAATCAGTATTTTGACTTCTAAGTGCTGTAAAAAATGAAAAAATCAATTTTTTTTTAAAACACTCGACGTGATTACCTGCAGAAACTTATTACCTGATGAAATCATATCGGTTTTTCGAGCTCAGATAATCCAGTGATGAGTTATGAGGTGCACCGCAATGAAACTTTTTTTTTTTAGACGTCCGCGAAGATTCTCCGTCAATGGTTCATTTGTTCATAAAAGTTAATGAAAATTTCATAAGAATATTATTCAAATGTTACTTTATCAAGTAGTTATTGTAGCAACAAATGTATATTAACTCCGTCGTAAAAAAAAAAATTATCGAAAATATGCTTTTTTAAAATCGAATTAAGCTTATCTCTCTCTTCAATAAAATTCTACAAATTCATCAAATAAATTCATCTATCACCGATTCTTTCGTCGAATTCGTTGCAAATATTTTTTTACCATAAGTCGAACGCATTAAACTCGTTATTAATAGCATTCGCGTAATTTTACAGGCAGTCAATTGTTAATAAAAGTTAATGAAAATTTCATAGAATATTATTCAAATGTTACTTCATTGAGTAGTTATTATAGAAATAAATATCTATTAACTCCGTCGTCAAAAAAAAATTATCGAAAATATGCTTTTTTAAAATCGAATTAAGCTTATCTCCCCCTTCAATAAAATTCTACAAATTCATAGAATAAATTCATCCATCACCGATTCTTTCGTCGAATTCGTTGGAAATATTTTTTTACCACAAGCCGAATGCATCAAACTCGTTATTAATCGAATTCGCGTAATTTTACAGGCAGCTCGGTGGCGATAGGTCTCCTGGTACCGACGTTTTTAATATTCATCGGCGTATTGGGTTTCTGTGCGGCGAGACGTTACGGTCTCTTGCCTTGCCGCAGAAATATCTATGGCAACGTCCTAGTCACAAGAGACGACGATGACGACGATCCGCCTATAGCGTAAGACAGATTTTAGATTTTAATTTGTAATTAAAACGCAAGAAAGAAAATAATAATAATAATAATAACAATTTTACGATATTTTAAAATTAATTAAACGATCGTGCGTCGATGAAAGAAGAGTTAGAGTATACAGAAGATTAAGGCCAAATGTTAAGTTAAGAAACGATAATTTTTCTATCTATTTCTATAAGCGATGGTGAAGAAGAGGAAAAAAAATTTAATTCAGTTTTTAAATCTATTTTTTCTATTGATTTTTATAACGATGCGCTCGGTCGGTAATGAAGAAATTGTAAAGTGATTTTCTCGGCCACGATTGATTTCTCGATCGAAATGAGAGAACGATCGATTGATCCTGAGAATTGTGCAGTCAATCGTTCTTATTTTTCATCCGAGTTATCAATTTTGACGGAGAAAATTACTTTGGCAAAATTTAGTATTCGTCTTGATTGTTTCGACAAAATTAATTGTATCAGATTGAGGTTTTACTGGATGGATCGTCGGGCAAAAAGTTAGTCCAAAATGGGTGAATCGTGGATTTATAAGTCTGGATCATGTCGTACATGTTTAGCCTTGCAAATAGCTGAAGTAATGATAAATTAACACTTGGAAATGTTAATTAACGACTTTTAATAATAATTCAAGTCAAATTCGAAGATTTTGGCGTGTGGTTGACTGACGTTTTGTCAGTGACTGTACAACTGTTTCAACTGTTTAAGGCGGATACTAACTCATGACTTTAATTTATTTCTCGACAATTACTCAGTCGATTAATTTTAAACTAAGCATAATCGATCTGGAGATCCTAAATCTTAATGATATAATTTTTGTTGAATTTAGGGCGATTTAGTTCTGATCGTTTTGCAACCATTAACGTCTGCGAAAGCTGTTTTACCATAAGCGACCGTGTTAAATTCATAAATTTGGAACTATTAAATTACGTAGTGAAAAATTTTGAAATGATTCATGTATTATTATTCCATCAAGAATTATTATTCCTCAATTTTTCAAGAATTTCGGCGATTTTTTAATATCCATCCAGTAAGACCTTGAAGTAATGATAAAAATGAATTGATTGGCGGTTGAAGATCATTGAAAATAATGTAAGAAGGGATTAAAAGAAGAGGCCAAATGTAAAAGAAGATCACGAGTGCGAAATTTATCATCCAAATTTTTCTGCGTTTTTTACATTTCGTCGTAAAACGATTTTTCGAGCACGTGATCTCGTGTTATATTTTATGTATAACGCTGCGATAATCGTCGAAAGTCGATAATATTTATTACATATTGTGTACTCACCTCGTATGTGCTCTCGGGTAATATAACTATATTATTAATTATATTATTATATCACTATATAATTATTATTATTATATCGAAAAGAGAAATAATTTTTCTACATTTCGACGATAAGTTAAGCGGGTCAGTAAACTCTTTCTCAATGTAATTATTATCATCAACCAATATTCTTTTATATTATATACACATTCACACATATATAAATATTATATATATATATAAATATATATTAGGGTGCCCCTTAATATGATAATTTTGAAATTTAAAAATTGCCGCACTCTAGTACGACCCAAGATATATAAACCCAAGTTTGGGTAAAATTGGAGACCCGTACGACACCTTTAAGGGGTGCCTCTAGGGGATTGAAATTTCCCATTCGAACAAAATTTCATTTTTTCGATTATTTTGATTTAATTCTGTGGGACGATTTTTTCGGTTTAAAATTGCTAAACCTCGCCAAAGAAATTGGAATAACCACAACCAAAGAAGCAAATTCATTTGCAGATAATTTGACTTCACGTAAATTGATCGAAAAAAAATATTTGAATCATGAACAAACTTTGTGCCTGAAAATTAATCAATTCGATCTCGTATTTCTGAGTTTGAATATTTTTTTAAAAATAAGGCTTTTTTTCGAGCGGTCTTGGGGGTCGAACCCCTTAATTTATGACCTCTTTCTTCACCTTTTTTCCACGTGCGATAACGACATGTTCTCTCGGTGAGGTGTAAAAAATTTCATCTAAATAATCAAAAGGTGTAGAGTTATTCAAATGGAAAATTTCCAACGCTCAGAGGCACCCCTTAACGTTGTCCTAGAGGTCTCCAATTTTACCCAGAGTTTCTTCTATATATCTTGATTAGTTCTAGAGTACAGCAGTTTTGAAATTTCTAAAATTACCATCTCAACGGACTCCTTAATAAATATAAATCTATAAATATCGTACGACGAAGTAATAATCGTGTAAATACAATCACTCTTCGTCAAAAAAAAAAAAAAAAAAAGAAAAAAATGAACAAAAAAATAAGATTTACACACCATTGTAACAATGATATTTTACGAAGCATAATCTTGCCCGCTATCGTGCATTTATTTGCGCACACGCAATTATTTGACTGAATAATGTAACCCCAACGATCCTCATTTGCCTCTCGACGATACCCGTTCGAATTTTCGTGGATCGATGTGACGACAAAATGGCCGTTCGGGCGAGCTAAAATGGCCGACTCGGTGCACGACAATTCGTGCCACGATCCTGACCCAGTCTCAAATTTTCGAGGTTATGTAATCGCTTCGATATAAAAAAAAGTTGCGGAATTGTACACTCGAAATGTTTTTAGAAAATAATCGCATCGAAGTGTCTGCATTGGTCGACAGTTTTTTTTTTTCGTCCTCGAGAAAAAAAATCGTCGAAAAATATGGACCCATCGCAATTACTTTGAAAATGCTGAAAACTATTTTCTTCGCCCATCCTCGGCGTATCGCTGGATCCTTCTTCATCGTTTTCTTTTATTAAGCTCTGTGATGGTAATTAACGTTACGATAATTAATAATGTTATTAATATTTTTTAAGCTCAACGATGTTACACGAAACGTTAATAATCGAAAACATTGCAATTTTTCATATTGCTCATTGTTTTATCACCTCAACGTATGCACGTATATATCGTTTAAAAACGATCTTCAATTGAAAACCAAAAAAAAAAAGACAAAAAAAATTGTACGGAAATTAAGATTCGAATACGTAAAAGTGCGATTTTGACGTATCTTCGTTGAAAACGCTACTTTTTGAAACGGAAGAGGTTGTAAGGTCAAGAACGATGCAGGAATGACGTAAAATTAATAAAAAATCGTTTGTTTTACATCGTCGCATTTATTCGTTTATTCATATTTATTTCATCCCAATAGTATGGTAATTATCGACGTTTATAATTTACAAAAAAACAACAACAAAAAATCATATTTTTCAGGACTCGGAGGATATTTGCGGACTCGGAGATTCCCAACGACTTTATTCGATAATTCATTATTTTCTTCTTTCTTCTTCCGTTATCTTTTCGTCAAATTCGATTACATAATTATTATTTTGTTTCGTTCAATAACGAATTAAGTACATAATTTTGGCCCTTCGTCACAGCGCAAGCGATCGTGTCGCGTCGACGACGCGAATTATCGGCGTGCATAAAATAATTTAATCACGAGCAATTGATAGAGGATACAATGGTGTTGTTATTTTTTCTTGTTTGTGTTTTTTCTTCTTCTTATTCTTCTCTTTATTCGAGACGAGACCGCGATCCTTTACGTTATTTACAAGCTCATCGTGGGACGGCAGTTTTTCATTTATTTCTTCTTTTCTTCTTTTTTTTTCCTTTTCGCCCTTAAATGCTCGAAAGAATTACATCTAAGTGAGGTTGCAGCTGCGGGACGTACATTCGCAAGGTAAAAATCGGATTGAGCCACCATTTACGAAATAACAAGGCGTACGTTTGAAAAATAATAATAATAAACAAAAAAGTTGCTCGAGCGATTAACGAGAGAAATGTTTCTCAAATGTTCTTCCTCCATCATCGATGAAAATTCGTCTTCGCTGTTTTATCGATTTTACAGTCGTGTAATTCGGTTTGATTCGTTATCTTCGTCAATTTTAAGTACTTGAGAATCTTTATCAATAATTTGCATACTCGTGTCGTTATTCGGTTTCTTTGTTAAAATCACGTGACTGAAATTCGGTCGAGACGATGCGTTCGGTCGGTAACAAAAACTGTAAAGCAGTATTCTCAATTAGGATCGATCTCGCGAATGAAATACGAGAACGATTGACTGCGTTTTGAAGTTCTCTAGTCAACCGTTCTCGTCTTCGATCGAAAAAATTAAGGGGGTTGGAGATTAATACTTTTGGAAGCTTCCGCTATTCCATGTAGCACGAAGCACATCGTCTTAACCCTAAAATGGGTAACAGGGTCAATGCGTTATCCCATTCTAAATTAAAAGTACGCTCCTAACGCGCCAATTTTCATTCATATCTTAGTATACATTTTTTTTCAATATTTTTTGAAAAGTGAATAAAAATGTATTATTATTGTCTTCCTCATAGAAAAATAAAAAGAAAATGCAATGCATGAAGCCTAGAGTACAACATTGTCCCAATTACCCATTCAAGAATGAGTCATTTATCTTACCTAGTTCAAGGTTAAATTATTTGACCTTACATGAGTCCTCCCATTTTTTTTTTGCCTCCCGAAAAAAAAATCGTATCTCATTCTTTCACATCGTTAACTAGAACAATTATCCTTCGATTATATTTTTTTTCATCGTCATTATTGTTGTTCTTCCTAACAAAAAAAAAAAATCCGAATCATCTCAACGACGTTACTCGTCGATAAATTATCATATCACGCGATTCACGATCAGCATTTACGTTCTCTCCACGATTTATAAAGATAAAAACATCTTCGGTTAGCGATAAATCCATTAATATCCCGTATAATCGTGCCAAGGTCCTCTCTGATGCCTGTACTGGGTTCCGGTTACGTGCACAGCCTCCGGAGTCCTGAAATATTGCACCGATCTCGATCTCTCGTTGCCACCATCGAGATCCATCAACGGAAGAAATTGCGGGCTCGGCACAAAACTCTTCTGCTGCTGCTGTTGCTGCTGTTGTTGCTGTTGATTCTGTTGATTCTGTGGATTGTAAGGCCGCGAGACCTTGAAGCTGTTGTCCGTCGGCTGCAACAAAGCGTCTCTCCCGGCTTGCCGATGAATCGGCAGTACGAAACCGCTCGGCAAATTTCCCTCCTGATTGTTAAAAGATGGCGTAAGCGCGTCGTTCAACGTCACGTCGTACTCGCTTTCCGGAATATCCTGAAGACGATGATGAGTCACGACTTCGTTTATTATTTGTTTATTAGTTCCCGAATTTCCCGTTGTAACGCTCGAAGCGTCACGAGCGCCATTTTCTTTTGCATAAGCGTCGCTGTAGTATCCAGAATTTTCCGTAACCGTTGGACGTGATTTTCCACGATTCTGCGAACCGTTGTTGTTGTTGTCGCTATCGTGACGTACGTCACCCCTTTGACCTTGACGATATTCGTCGCTGTTCCATTTTAAAACCGTTTTTTCGCGATCTTTCGGCCCTTCTCCGTGATTTTGCGATCGAAGATCGTCCGAATCGTCATCGATGGGTCTTCTACCGATCGTTCTCGCATCTTCCTGATTTCTTCCTCTATTGCCTGACGCGTTGCTTCCGGAAAAGCTACCGGAATTGTTGTTATCGTTGTTATCGACGTTGGGTAATAGCGGACTGTCTTCTTTATCGACGGGGCGCCGATTGTTCGATCTCGAGTCCTCGTTCTCCGCACGGTTGACCTTCGGCCTCGATAACACGTCTTCGTACGTCTCTGACCTTGATTTTTGATTTGCGTCGGTTTGAATGACCTTGTAGGCGTCGTAAGCGCGTTTGCCATCATCCAAAATGGGATTTCGCGATTCTTCGCGATTGTCGTCGTTTCGATAAACGTCCGAATGGGTTTTTAAGGTCTGAATAGGTCGATTGGGTTGGATTTCTTCGTTTCGCGATGATTCCGGAGCTTTGGATCCAACCGGAAGCAAACCACGGGGGTTCGGATTTCCACCTCGGGACGGTAAAAATGGTCTTTTGACGATTCTTACGGCTGTTCTCGGAGGCGGAAGAGGAACTCGCGTTTGTTGCTCGTATTCGGGCTCGTCGTAATAATCCACCGAAGAATATTCTTCCGATTCGTTTCGTTGTTTCTCCGATTGCGGTGACGTTTCCACGTTCGCGGTTTTTGACGTATCGTCTCGGATGTATTCACGTTTGTCCGATTCCGTCGTTTCACGAACGTTGTGAATTTCGTCGATGGGATTTCGTTGCGTCGTTAGAATTACCGATTTTTCCGTGTTTGGAATATTTCTGGACGTGGATTGTTTGAATTCTTGCCGATTTCCGGATCTGAAAGGACGATCCGGACGATCGTTGGGTGATTGGGGAGAAATGGAATCTCTGTGGACTTCTGGGATCGTCGTTGTTGAGGACGTTGTCGTAGATGGCGCCACGCTCGTTCGATCGTAAATGTTGGGACGTCTGGTGGTTTCGAAAATTTCCGGAGGTTCTTTGGGTGATCTCATGGGCGATCTTGGACGATCGTGATCGTTTTCACGATCGTTGACACGTCCGGAAATCGGGTTTTCCAGCCTGTCCGATCTTTCGGGGGTTTCCGGTTCGTGTCTGACAACGCTTGCGCGTTCTTTCGTACGATCCAGAGATCGGTCGCGTCCTCTTTCCGGTCCTCGCTCGTAATAACGCTCGCGATTACGTTCCATGTGCTTTCGCGGACGCGAATCGTCGTCGTCCGTGCCACGATTACGTTCGGGATATTTTCTTGGTCTCGCGTCTTCGTCGTCGAGAGGACGATTGCGCTCGGGATATTTTCGTGATCTTGGGTTGTCGTCCACGCGAATGCGCTCCGGATGTTTCTTGGGTCGGGTTTCCTCCTCGTCGTCGCGATATCGGGATCTGAAGTTTGCGTTTTGTTTTGGTTTTTTTGGGGGTTTTTTTTAAGAAAGGGAAGACAGAGATTAGAGAAGAATTGTATTTCGTTACATTTTATTTTTTTATTTTTATAATTGTCACATCGAAGCTCGAGGATTTGTTTCCCCTTAATTCACCCGCAAACAACTAGATATAACCCCTTAATGAAAGATAAACCTGCTTCCCCATTTTCACGGCTATAGAATAAACTTTTCTCTTATTTTTCTCACAGTTTGAGATGCTCAAATTTTGAAAACACCTCATCGAGCTCC
Source organism: Sussaba pulchella (assembly GCA_963971145.1). NCBI lineage: Eukaryota > Metazoa > Arthropoda > Insecta > Hymenoptera > Ichneumonidae > Sussaba > Sussaba pulchella. The sequence goes on along the minus strand of CAXAQZ010000570.1, from coordinate 1,758 downwards.
CATGGACCGAAATCGTACGATTTATCTGATTTTGTAGAAGTAACGATTGATGGTTTTTTCTCTGTTGTTTGAACGTTTTTGTTACGTGAGGATTTTACAGTAGAGAAGAGATAAGAAATTTTCGAGTATGGATAATCGAGTGATGGATGGGTTAGTGATCGGATGATGGATAGAGAGTCGAAGGATCATTGTGACGGGTGTACGTTACCTTACCTGTAGGGCCTGTCGCGTTCCCTATCCCTCGGGGATTCGTAAAAATCGCGGAATCCCGGACGTCTTCGGGTGACCGGACGTCGGGGTCTCACTTCTTCGATCTCGTCGTCGTAATAATTGTCTTCCGCCGGAATTTCCACCGGACGTCTGCGTGCTTCACCTATTGAGGTATCGGGGGGAAAAAAAGAATGAATGATAGGATGAGCATACGAAAATCGGCGGAAATCGTCGGTATTAGCCGAAAAATCGGCATTTGTGTGTCAAAATCGGCAATTGTAAGTGAAAATAGGTTGTTGTAAGCAAAAATCGGCAAAGACGGGAGAAAATTAGTAACAGATCGGTAGAGAAATCGAGAAAAGATCGGTAAAAAATTCTAAAACGTAGTCAATAGGTCAGCAAAAATCGGTAAAAGTTCTGCAAACATATGGACAGATAATCGGTAGAGATTTGTATAAGATCGACAAACACGTCAACAAATAATCGGTAAAAATCCGTATAAGATCGCCAAAATTAATAAAGATCAGCAGAGAAATCGTTAAAAGATCGTGCCAGGACATCGGAAAAGTCAAGCATCAAGTAAATAAATGATCGGCAAGCAGATCGACAAATGATCGGTAGAAATCCATGTAAGATCATCAACAAGAAAGTAAAGATCGGTAACAAAAATCGGCAATAAGTCGAAGAAAAAATAAGCAAAAAATCAGGAAACACCAGTAATATAATAGGAAAAATATTGAAGAAGAAATCAGTAAAGAATCGGCAAAGATCGGTAAAAAAAAATCGTCGTTCGCGAATGAATTCGCGGCGGTAAAAAAAATCGTTACCGGTGATCGGTGGAGCGGACGTGGCTTTGTAAGCGAATTTGTCCTGTTCGGTGAGTGGCACGGGTCTGCGAATTTTTGGGGGTGCGCGAGGCCTTGCGTAGACCGATGAGACCGGCGCTGCGGGTTTCACGAGAACTTCCGGATTTAAGGCGGACGATGCCGAACCTCCGGTCACTGTCGCGTCGTCGTAATAATCTCTGAAATCACAATTATCCATTAATCATCCATAAAAAAAACAATTTACACGTAAACAAAAACCACTACGGCCAGGTTTGAGGATCGAATTTAAAATCCATGAAATGTAAACGTAATGAAAACAAAAAATAGAAAAAACAGAGAAAGGACCCAACAGGAAATCGTGGTTTCATTGGAATTGTCGACGATGGTTCGGCATTCACCTTTCGAATCATTGCTGTGATATTTGTATGAGACATCTAACGAAATTCAGATGAGACAATCGAACGTTCAATGTATAGAATCGAAAGAGGCAAACAATTTTTTCTCAATTGAATCGCAATGAAAAATTGAACCATTGCTTTTCTACATAATATGCGCGATACTGATCTGTTATATATCAATAGAGATACAATTGGGATTCGGTGAGCATAGATTTAATAAAATAATAATAACTGTAATAATTTCTATTATTACAATATCATTAAAAAAGTACTCTTTTTTAAAATGCCTATATATAATTATTACTCAAAGCGTCATTGTTATT
>CAXAQZ010000569.1:0-14863 GCA_963971145.1 Sussaba pulchella | reverse complement strand
AAAAAAGGCAGTAAGGGCACTGTGATTTTAGGATATGACACAGGTGGAGAGCTAGAGTCACTCAGGGCAACAGTGCAAGACAAAATGGGCGAGGATTTTAAAGTCACGGAGCAAACACATTCGAAACCGAAGCTGAAGATCATAAATATAGAAGAGGAGGAATTCAACTCACCAGATGAGGAATTGGCCTATACAATATTGGCACAGGATGGTTTGGAGCACACCGAAGGAAGAGAAATAAAAATTGTAAAAAGGATAACTAAAGCACGAGAAACAAGACGAGAAAAAGGACGGGATAGCAGAGAAGGAAATGAAGGCACAGTGATTGTAGAAGTGGATGATCTCACTCATGCGCAGATGCTGGACAAAGGTAAGCTTAGCATAGGCTGGAAGAAATGCCCGGTTTTCATTCACGTCAACGTAAGACGATGTTTTGAATGCTGGTGATTTTTAACTCCCGGCTGAAAACGGGAGTTATGTGTTTCGTCGTGAGCAACGTGAATTGGCGTTTTGTCGGTAACGCGTTTTTGGCCAAACGGCTGATTTTCTTCTTACAAATTGATGTACATCGGTGTCGGAAGTCACAGAGAGGGTTTTGCTTCCATAATATTTATGATCAGATCTCAACTCGCGGAGATATTAAATGTAGAAATTTGAACGCTTTCGAACGTTTTCTTCAAATCGCAATTTTGATCGGTTCGACTGCATGCATTGCAGACTTCACGGCATCGTCAGCTGTGACAGCGCGTGTGTAAGTGCAGTGGAACGTATCCGTGTATTTTGCATCGAGGCTCTGGACGATATCGCTGAGTGCGAGAGAGACAGCGCGATTAGTCGATCGTTTTAACCTCGAAACAGAACTTTCAACGGAAATTTTTTTTTTTTCTCGAGTGATTCAGAGTGAACATTTTTTATCAATTGATTTCACGTATAAACGATATTTTTTTAAAGAGTGCATTTTCCATTTAACGTTCAATAATTAGCTAGTTAGCAGGATTGATCTACTGACGATTTTAACAAGCACGTCGAATTAATAATTCTGGATACTTGTATTCGGGCGTGAAATTGAGATGTATGTGAATGTGGAGGTTAGGTCGGATGACGTGGTTATGCCCGGTGATATTGTTTTATTTATGGCCATCAACTGATTTCACGTACGAACGATATTGTTTAATGAGTTCATTCTTTTTTATTCAACGTATGATAATGTTATCAGGATTGTGAAAAACGTGAATATTGATGTTCAGCTGGACGATGTGGTTATGCCCAGTGATATTGTTTACCTCGGTGGAATTGGCAATTCGAAAGAAAAAAATTGTTGTCGGATTCAATTTTTTTTACTTTATCTTCCAACCGACAAAACTTTAGACACAGCGATTTGTCAGAATGCACAATATGTATATTTGTTTTCATTATTTTTCCTATATGAGTCAGGTCCATTTCGAAGCTGCATTCATTCAATGTTCACCTGCTCAAGACATATTCAAAACCTATAATGACTGGGAAGGACGAGCGGAATGCACTGACATCTGGTCAAGGCTACGTCGAGCCGCGCTCGAAAACTGTGCAATGCGCAGACATTTGGTCTAGGCTACATAGAGCCGCGCTTATAATCTCCATAATGCACTGCGATTTGGTCAAGGCTGTATTAAGCCGCCCTCAAGACTCCACGATGGGCTGACAATTTGTCATGGCTACATGGAGCCGCGCTGAACAATCACATGATGCGCTGACAGTTCGCTGAGACTGTACTCAACTGCGCCCAAGGACAACCAGCATGTGCCGCAGCTCGTCGATACTTTCAAAGTCTTGTCTCATCAAATTTCTATACAGTGGTCACGTTTTACGATATTGAATCGATAAACAATAGTACATTATGACACTAGTAGGAAAAATTGTTTTGTGACGTGGACGTCTTGTTCGAGCCAAATGATTCCAATCATTGGCGGACGTGGAGAAAATTATATCAAATTATTTTTAAAAAGTATGAAATAAAATAAATTTAAAAAATTTAAAAAAACTCCCGGCTGGAGTAAAAATCGAAAACAAAAAAAATTAGAACGAAAAAAAAGTAATCTGATAGAAAGCATGGATAAAATTCATGAATCTAAAAAGAATACAACAAATTAATAAATTTAAAATGGAAAAAACAAATTAGTGAAATCAAAAGAATGAAATAAATAAATAAATTCAAAAAGGATGAAATAATTCAAGAAGTCATCTTAGTTTATTCGTAGTTTGAATTATGATCGTTCGTTTGTATGAGTTCAATTTTTTGAATCGTGGTAATTTTCTCACTGCCCTCAATTTAGTCGGGAGACGTCATTCATTAACCATAAATATGATATAGGATATAGATGTTTGACAGTGCAAAGAAGACGCCATTAGATAATTGAACATGAAGACGATCTGGATTTAGATGTTCGACGATACGAAAGAAAACGTCTCCCGACTGAATTGAGGGCAGTGAGAAAATTACCACGATTCAAAAAATTGAACTCATACAAACGAACGATCATAATTCAAACTACGAATAAACTAAGATGACTTCTTGAATTATTTCATCCTTTTTGAATTTATTTATTTATTTCATTCTTTTGATTTCACTAATTTGTTTTTTCCATTTTAAATTTATTAATTTGTTGTATTCTTTTTAGATTCATGAATTTTATCCATGCTTTCTATCAGATTACTTTTTTTTCGTTCTAATTTTTTTTGTTTTCGATTTTTACTCCAGCCGGGAGTTTTTTTAAATTTTTTAAATTTATTTTTACCACATAGCTTGTAATCTGCGACTGATCGGGAGCGTGGGGAAAACGACGGGGAGGGAGAAAAATAAAATAACTGACAAAAAAAATAAACCAGAGGTGGAGTGTAGAATAGAAAAATTAGTAAGAATGTATTTGATAAAGAAAATGAAATAAAGGGGGTTCCGCAGATCAGATGGCTGCCCCTCTCCGGGGTTTAATACAATAAATCCTTGATAATTAGCCCGTAGACACCACACTGGTGCAAATTTGCACCCACGAAAATTCCAAACGTATAGAACTTTCTACCTGCGTGGTCTAGCGGCCTTTCCCCTCCACGACAAATATGTCTATGGGTGTACGGTTTCATCGAGCAGAGCAGCGTTGCCGGTCGGAAACTTGTCTCCGAAGAGCGAACATCAGAATGTCAAAAAGGTGCGTATTTGCACCAGTGTGGCGACAACGTTAATTCGGTAAGATCTGTTCTAATATTGAAATCGTGTTTAACAGACCATAATCGAATGGAATATAATAGAAATTGAATATTTACTAATATTAACGAGTTTAGTATAATAATTATAATTTTTTATGCAGGATGGCACAACGAAAAAGATATTTTTTTACAATATGTTGAATCAAGCATCAATCAATGCTTGTATCCTCTACAATGTGATGGATACAAATGAAAAACTAAATCAGTACCACTTTTTGAAAAAGCTACCTTACAGCTTGATAGAGCCACAGTTAAGGCGACGGTTGGAAAGCTGCACCTTGCGCGTTTCTGTAAAGCGCTTCATTTTATAAATTTAAAAAATAGATCCACCACCAGTGAGTGGTCAAAAAATTATTCGAGATGAATCTCGTGCTCGGTGTGCACTTTCCAACAAAGACAACGCGAAGCACACGGGCATTAGATGCCACACCTGCCGGCGACGAATCTGCGACGATCATCGGTCAGGTGCATGCTTCGAATGCGCTGCGAACGACAACTAAAGTATTTTCATACTATTTTATATTACTTATGTACTAGTATAATATTGCGTCTAAAATTCAAGCAGCTCATGTGTTCGTGTGTTCGTGTGTTCATGTGTTCGTGTGTTCGTGTGTTCGTGTGTTCGAGTGTTTGTGTGTTCGTGTGTTCGTGTGTTCATGTGTTCGTGTGTTCTAGTGTTCGTGTGTTTTAGTGTTCGTGTGTTTGTGCGTTCGTGTGTTCGTGTGTTCGCGTGTTTGTGCGTTCGTGCGTTCGTGCGTTTGTGCGTTTGTGCGTTTGTGCGTTTGTGCGTTCGTGCGTTCGTGCGTTCGTGCGTTCGTCCGTTCGGGCGTTCGTGCGTTCGTGCGTTCGTGCGTTTGATCGTTCGTGCGCTTAATCGTTCGTGCGATTGATCGTTCGTGCGTTCGTGCGTTCGTGCGTTCGTGCGTTCGTGCGTTCGTGCGTTCGTGCGTTCGTGCGTTCGTGCGTTCGTGCGTTCGTGCGTTCGTGCGTTCGTGCGTTCGTGCGTTCATGCGTTCGTGCGTTCGTGTGGTCGTGTGTTCGTGTGTTCGTGTGCCCGTGTGTTCGTGTGTTCGTGTGTTCGTGTGTTCGTGTGTTCGTGTGTTCGTGTGTTTGTGTGTTTGTGTGTTCATGTGTTCGTGTGTTCGTGTGTTCTAGTGTTTGTGTGATCGTGTGTTCGTGTGTTCGTGTGTTCGTGTGTTCGTGTGTTCATGTGTTCGTGTGCTCGTTCGTTTTTGAGTTCGTGTGTTTATGTGTTCGTGTGTTCGTGTGTTCGTGTGTTCATGTGCTCGTGTGTTCGTGTGTTCGTGTGTTTGTGTGTTTGTGTGTTCGTGTGTTCGTCTGTTCGTGCGGTCGTACGTCCGCGCGTTCGTGCGTTTGTGCTTTCGTGCGTTCGTGCGTTCGTGTGTTCATGTATTCGTGTGTTCGTGTGTTCGTGCGTTCGTTCGTTCGCGCCCTTGTGCGTTCGTGCGAACGTGCGTTTGTGCGTTCGTGCGTGCGTGCGTTCGTGCGTTTGTGTGTTCGTGTGTCCGTGTGTTCCTGTGTTCGTGGGTTCGTGTGCTCGTGAGTTTGTGTGTTCATGTGTTCGTGTGTTCTAGTGTTCGTGTGTTCGTGTGTTTGTGTGTTTGTGTGTTTGTGTGTTTGTGTGTTTGTGTGTCGTGTTTTCGTGTGTTCCTGTGTTCGTGTGTTCGTGTGTTCGTGTGTTCGTGTGTTCGTGTGCTCGTGTGTTCGTGTGTTCGTGTGTTCGTGTGTTCGTGTGTTCGTGTGTTCGTGTGTTCGTGTGTTTGTGTGTTTGTGTGTTTGTGTGTTCGTGTGTTCGTCTGTTCGTACGGTCGTACGTTCGTGCGTTCGTGCGTTCGTGCGTTCGTGCGTTTGTGCGTTCGTGCGTGCGTGCGTTCGTGCGTTTGTGTGTTCGTGTGCCCGTGTGTTCCTGTGTTCGTGTGTTCGTGTGCTCGTGAGTTTGTGTGTTCATGTGTTCGTGTGTTCTAGGGTTCGTGTGTTCGTGTGTTTGTGTGTTTGTATGTCGTGTTTTCGTGTGTTCGTGTGTTCGTGTGTTCGTGCGCTCGTGTGTTCGTGTGTTCGTGTGTTCGTGTGTTCGTGTGTTCGTGTGTTCGTGTGTTCGTGTGTTCGTGTGTTCGTGTGTTCGTGTGTTCGTGTGTTCGTGTGTTCGTGCGTTCGTGTGTTCGGTTGTTCGTGTGTTCGTGTGTTCGTGTGTTCGTGTGTTCGTGTGTTCGTGTTTGTGTGTTTGTGTGTTCGTGTGTTCGTGTGTTCGTGTGTTCGTGTGTTCGTGTGTTCGTGTGTTCGTGTGTTCGTGTGTTCGTGTGTTCGTGTGTTCGTGAGTTTGTGTGTTCGTGTGTTCGTGTGTTCGTGTGTTCGTGTGTTCGTGTGTTTGTGTGTTCGTGTGTTCGTGCGTTGGTGCGTTCGTGCGTTCGTGCGTTCGTGCGTTTATGCGTTCGTGCGTTCGTGCGTTCGTGCGTTCGTGCGTTCGTACGTTCGTGCGTTCGTGCGTTCGTGTTTTCGTGTGTTTGTGTGTTCGTGTGTTCGTGTGTTCGCGTGTTCGTGTTTTCGTGTGCCTATGTGTTCGTGTGTTCGCGCGTTCGTGTATTCGTGTGTTCGTGTGTTCGTGTGTTCGTGTGTTCGTGTGTTCCTGCGTTCGTGTGTTCGTGTGTTTGTGTGTTCATGTGTTTGTTTGTTCATGTGTTCGTGTGTTCGTGTGTTTGTGTGTTCATGTGTTTGTTTGTTCATGTGTTCGTGTGTTCGTGTGTTTGTGTGTTCGTGTGTTCGTGGGTTCGTGTGCTCGTGTGTTTTTGTGTTCATGTGTTCGTGTGTTCGTGTGTTCGTGTGTTCGTGCGTTCGTGTGTTCGGGTGTTCGTGTGTTCGTGTGTTCATTTGTTCACGTGTTTGTGCGTCTAGTATTCGTGTGTCGTGTGTTCGTGTGTTCGTGTGCTCGTGTGTTCGTGTGTTCGTGTGTTCGTGTGTTCGTGTGTTTGTGTGTTCGTGTGTTCGTGTGTTCGTGTGCTCGTGTGTTCGTGTATTCGTGCGTTCGTGCGTTTGTCTGTTTGTATGGTCGTGTAGTCGTGTGTTCGTGTGTTCGTGTGTTCGTGTGTTCGTGTGTTCGTGTGTTCGTATGTTCGTGTGTTCGTGTGTTCGTGTGTTCGTGTGTTCGTGAGTTTGTGTGTTCATGTGTTCGTGTGTTCTAGTGTTCGTGTGTTCGTGTGTTTGTGTGTTTGTGTGTTTGTGTGTTTGTGTGTTTGTGTGTCGTGTTTTCGTGTGTTCCTGTGTTCGTGTGTTCGTGTGTTCGTGTGTTCGTGTGTTCGTGTGCTCGTGTGTTCGTGTGTTCGTGTGTTCGTGTGTTCGTGTGTTCGTGTGTTCGTGTGTTCGTGTGTTTGTGTGTTTGTGTGTTTGTGTGTTCGTGTGTTCGTCTGTTCGTACGGTCGTACGTTCGTGCGTTCGTGCGTTCGTGCGTTCGTGCGTTTGTGCGTTCGTGCGTGCGTGCGTTCGTGCGTTTGTGTGTTCGTGTGCCCGTGTGTTCCTGTGTTCGTGTGTTCGTGTGCTCGTGAGTTTGTGTGTTCATGTGTTCGTGTGTTCTAGGGTTCGTGTGTTCGTGTGTTTGTGTGTTTGTATGTCGTGTTTTCGTGTGTTCGTGTGTTCGTGTGTTCGTGTGCTCGTGTGTTCGTGTGTTCGTGTGTTCGTGTGTTCGTGTGTTCGTGTGTTCGTGTGTTCGTGTGTTCGTGTGTTCGTGTGTTCGTGTGTTTGTGTGTTCGTGTGTTCGTGCGTTCGTGTGTTCGGTTGTTCGTGTGTTCGTGTGTTCGTGTGTTCGTGTGTTCGTGTGTTCGTGTTTGTGTGTTCGTGTGTTCGTGTGTTCGTGTGTTCGTGTGTTCGTGTGTTCGTGTGTTCGTGTGTTCGTGTGTTCGTGTGTTCGTGTGTTCGTGTGTTCGTGTGTTCGTGAGTTTGTGTGTTCGTGTGTTCGTGTGTTCGTGTGTTCGTGTGTTCGTGTGTTCGTGTGTTTGTGTGTTCGTGTGTTCGTGCGTTGGTGCGTTCGTGCGTTCGTGCGTTCGTGCGTTTATGCGTTCGTGCGTTCGTGCGTTCGTGCGTTCGTGCGTTCGTACGTTCGTGCGTTCGTGCGTTCGTGTTTTCGTGTGTTTGTGTGTTCGTGTGTTCGTGTGTTCGCGTGTTCGTGTTTTCGTGTGCCTATGTGTTCGTGTGTTCGCGCGTTCGTGTATTCGTGTGTTCGTGTGTTCGTGTGTTCGTGTGTTCGTGTGTTCGTGTGTTCCTGCGTTCGTGTGTTCGTGTGTTTGTGTGTTCATGTGTTTGTTTGTTCATGTGTTCGTGTGTTCGTGTGTTTGTGTGTTCATGTGTTTGTTTGTTCATGTGTTCGTGTGTTCGTGTGTTTGTGTGTTCGTGTGTTCGTGGGTTCGTGTGCTCGTGTGTTCCTGTGTTCATGTGTTCGTGTGTTCGTGTGTTCGTGTGTTCGTGCGTTCGTGTGTTCGGGTGTTCGTGTGTTCGTGTGTTCATTTGTTCACGTGTTTGTGCGTCTAGTATTCGTGTGTCGTGTGTTCGTGTGTTCGTGTGCTCGTGTGTTCGTGTGTTCGTGTGTTCGTGTGTTCGTGTGTTTGTGTGTTCGTGTGTTCGTGTGTTCGTGTGCTCGTGTGTTCGTGTATTCGTGCGTTCGTGCGTTTGTCTGTTTGTATGGTCGTGTAGTCGTGTGTTCGTGTGTTCGTGTGTTCGTGTGTTCGTGTGTTCGTGTGTTCGTATGTTCGTGTGTTCGTGTGTTCGTGTGTTCGTGTGTTCGTGTGTTCGTGTGTTCGCGTGTTCCTGTTTCGAGTGTTCGTGTGTTCGTGTGTTCGTGTGCTCGTGTGTTCGCGTGTTCGTGTATTCGTGTGCTCGTGTGTATGTGTGTTTGTGTGTTCGTGTGTTCGTGTGTTCGTGTGTTTGTGCGTTCGTGCGTTCGTGCGGTATTGTGTTCGTGTGTCGTGTGTCGTGTGTTCGTGTGTTCGTGTGTTTGTGTTCTCGTGTGTTTTTTTGCTCGGCTGTTATAGTGTTCGTGTGTTCGTGTGTTCGTGTGTTCGTGAGTTTGTGTGTTCGTGTGTTCGTGTGTTCGTGTGTTTGTGTGTTCGTGTGTTCGTGCGTTGGTGCGTTCGTGCGTTCGTGCGTTCGTGCGTTTATGCGTTCGTGCGTTCGTGCGTTCGTGCGTTCGTGCGTTCGTACGTTCGTGCGTTCGTGCGTTCGTGTTTTCGTGTGTTTGTGTGTTCGTGTGTTCGTGTGTTCGCGTGTTCGTGTTTTCGTGTGCCTATGTGTTCGTGTGTTCGCGCGTTCGTGTATTCGTGTGTTCGTGTGTTCGTGTGTTCGTGTGTTCGTGTGTTCCTGCGTTCGTGTGTTCGTGTGTTTGTGTGTTCATGTGTTTGTTTGTTCATGTGTTCGTGTGTTCGTGTGTTTGTGTGTTCATGTGTTTGTTTGTTCATGTGTTCGTGTGTTCGTGTGTTTGTGAGTTCGTGTGTTCGTGGGTTCGTGTGCTCGTGTGTTCCTGTGTTCATGTGTTCGTGTGTTCGTGTGTTCGTGTGTTCGTGCGTTCGTGTGTTCGGGTGTTTGTGTGTTCGTGTGTTCATTTGTTCACGTGTTTGTGCGTCTAGTATTCGTGTGTCGTGTGTTCGTGTGTTCGTGTGCTCGTGTGTTCGTGTGTTCGTGTGTTCGTGTGTTCGTGTGTTTGTGTGTTCGTGTGTTCGTGTGTTCGTGTGCTCGTGTGTTCGTGTATTCGTGCGTTCGTGCGTTTGTCTGTTTGTATGGTCGTGTAGTCGTGTGTTCGTGTGTTCGTGTGTTCGTGTGTTCGTGTGTTCGTGTGTTCGTATGTTCGTGTGTTCGTGTGTTCGTGTGTTCGTGTGTTCGTGTGTTCGCGTGTTCCTGTTTCGAGTGTTCGTGTGTTCGTGTGTTCGTGTGCTCGTGTGTTCGTGTGTTCGTGTATTCGTGTGCTCGTGTGTATGTGTGTTCGTGTGTTCGTGTGTTCGTGTGTTCGTGTGTTTGTGCATTCGTGCGTTCGTGCGGTATTGTGTTCGTGTGTCGTGTGTCGTGTGTTCGTGTGTTCGTGTGTTCGTGTGTTCATGTGTTCGTGTGTTTGTGTTCTCGTGTGTTTTTTTGCTCGGCTGTTATAGTGTTCGTGTGTTCGTGTGTTCGTGTGTCCGTGTGTTCGTGTGTTTGTGCGTTCGTGCGTTCGTGCGTTCGTGCGTTCGTGCGTCCATGCGTTCGTGCGTTCCCGCGATCGTGAGTTCGAGCGTTCGTGCGTTCGTGCGTTCGTACGTTAGAACGTTCGTGCGTTCGTGCGTTCGTGTTTCATGCGTTCGTGCGTTCGTGTGTTCGTGTGTTCGTGTGTTCGTGTGTTCGTGTGTTCGTGTGTTCGTGTGTTCGTGTGTTCGTGTGTTCGTGTGTTCGTGTGTTCGTGTGTTCGTGTGTTTGTGTGTTCGTGTGTTCGTGTGTTCGTGTGTTCGTGTGTTTGTGTGTTCGTGTGTTCGTGTGTTCGTGTGTTCGTGTGTTCGTGTGTTCGTGTGTTCGTGTGTTCGTGTGTTCGTGTGTTCGTGTGTTCGTGTGTTCGTGTGTTCGTGTGTTCGTGTGTTCGTGTGTTCGTGTGTTCCTGTGTTCAGGCGTTCGTGCGTTTGTGCGTTCGTGCGTTCGTGCGTTCGTGCGTTCATGCGTTCATGCGTTCGAGCGTTCGTGCTTTCGTGCGTTCGTGCGTTCGTGCGGTCGTGCGTTCGTGTGTTCGTGTGTTCGTGTGTTCCTGTGTTCCTGTGTTCGCGTGTCCGTGTGTTCCTGTGTTCGTGTGTTTGTGTGTGCATGTGTTCGTCCGTTCTTGCGTTCGTGCGTTCGTGCGTTCGTGCGTTCGTGTTTTCGTATGTTTGTGTGTTTGTGTGTTCGTGTTTTCGTGTGCTCATGTGCTCGTGTGTTCGTGTGTTCGCGTGTTCGTGTGATCATGAATTCGTGCGTTCGTGCGTTCGTGTATTCGTGGGTTCGTGTATTCGTGTGTTCGTGTGTTCGTGCGTGCGTGTGTTCGTGTGTTTGTGTGTTCATGTGTTTCTTTGTTCATGTGTTTGTGTGTTCGTGTGTTTGTGTGTTCGTGTGTTCGTGCGTTCGTGTATTCGTGTGTTCGTGGGTTCGTGTGTTCGTCCGTTCATGCGTTCGTGCATTCGTTCGTTCGTGCGTTCGTGCGTTCATGCGCTCGTGCGTTCGTCCGTTCGTTTGTCCTAGTGTTCGTGTGTTCGTGTGTTCGTGTGTTCGTGTGTTCGTGTGTTCGTGTGTTCGTGTGTTTGTGTCTTCGTGTGTTCTTGCGTTCTCAAGTTCGTGTGTTCGTGTGTTTGCGTGTTCATGTGTTTGATTGTTCATGTGTTCGTGTGTTCGTGTGGATGTGTGTTCATGTGTTCGTGTGATCGTGTGTTCGTGCGTTCGTGTATTCGTGTATTCGTGTGTTCGTGTGTTCGTGTGTTCGTGTGTTCGTGTGTTCGTGTGTTCGTGTGTTCGTGTGTTCGTATTTTCGTGTGTTTAAGTGTTCGTGTGTTCGTGTGTTCGTGTGTTCGTGTGTTCGTGTGTTCGTGTGTTCGTGTGTTCGTGTGTTCGTGTGTTCGTGTGTTCGTGCGTTCGTGCGTTCGTGCGTTCTTGAGTTCGTTTGTTGTGTGTCTTGTGTTCGTGTGTTCGTATGTTCGTGTGTTCGTGTGTTCGTGTGTTCGTGTGTTCGTGTGTTTGTGTGTTCGTGTGTTCGTGTGTTCGTGTGTTCGTGTGTTCGTGTTTTCGTGTGTTCGTGTGTTCGTGTGTTGGTGTGCTCGTGTGTTCGTGTGTTCGTGTGTTCGTGTGTTCGTGTGTTTGTGTGTTCGTGTGTTCTCGTGTTTATGTGTTTGTGTGTTCGGGCGTTCGTGCGTTTGTGCGTTCGTGCGTTCGTGCGTTCGTGCAGTCGTGCGTTCGTGCGTTCGTGCGTTGGTGCGTTTGTGCGTTCGTGCGTCCGTGCGTTCATGTGTTCGTGTGTTCGTGTGTTCGTGTGTTCATGTGTTCGTGTGTTCGTGTGTTCGTGTGTTCGTGTGTTCGTGTGTTCACGTGTTTGTGTGTCTAGTTTTCGTGTGTTCGTGTGTTTGTGTGTTGTGTGTTCGTGGGCTCGTGTGTTCGTGTGTTCGTGTCTTTGTGTGTTCGTGTGTTCGTGTGTTCGTGTGTTCGTGTGTTTGTGTGTTCGTGTGTTCGTGTGTTCGTGTGTTCGTGTGTTCGTGTGTTCGTGTGTTCGTGTAGTCGTGTGTTCGTGTATTCGTGCGTTCGTGCGTTTGTCTGGTTGTGTGTTCGTGTGTTCGTGCTTTCGTGTGTTCGTGTGTTCGTGTGTTTGTGTGTTCGTGTGTTCGTGTGTTCGTGTGTTCGTGTGTTCGTGTGTTCGTGTGTTCGTGTGTTCGTGTGTTCGTGTGTTCGTGTGTTCGTGTGTTCGTGTGTTCGTGTGTTCGTGTGTTCGTGCGTTCGTGTGTTCGTGTGTTCGTGTGTTCGTGTGTTCGTGTGTTCGTGTGTTCGTGTGTTCGTGTGTTCGTGTGTTCGTGTGTTCGTGTGTTTGAGTGTTCGTGTGTTAGTGTGTTCGTGTGTTAGTGTGTCCGTGTGTTCGTGTGTTCGTGTGTTCGTGTGTTCGTGTGTTCGTGTGTTCGTGTGTTCGTGCGTTCGTGCGTTCGTGCGTTCTTGAGTTCGTGTGTCGTGTGTCTTGTGTCCGTGTGTTTGTGTGTTCGTGTGTTCGTGTGTCCGTGTGTTCGTGTGTTCGTGTGTTCGTGTGTTCGTGTGTTCGTGTGGTCGTGTGTTCGTGTGTTCGTGTGTTCGTGTGTTGGTGTGCTCGTGTGTTCGTGTGTTCGTGTGTTCGTGTGTTCGTGTGTTCGTGTGTTCTCGTGTTCATGTGTTCGTGTGTTCGGGCGTTCGTGCGTTTGTGCGTTCGTGCAATCGTGCGTTCGTGCGTTCGTGCGATGGTGCGTTCGTGCGTTCGTGCGTTCGTGCGTTCATGTGTTCGTGTGTTCTTGTGTTCGTGTGTTCGTGTGTTCGTGTGTTCACGTGTTTGTGTGTCTAGTTTTCGTGTGTTCGTGTGTTTGTGTGTCGTGTGTTCGTGTGTTCGTCTGCTCGTGTGTTCGTGTGTTCGTGTGTTCGTGTGTTCGTGTGTTCGTGTGTTCGTGTGTTTGTGTGTTCGTGTGTTCGTGTATTCGTGCGTTCGTGCGTTTGTCTGTCTGTATGTTCGTGTGTTCGTGTGGTCGTGTGTTCGTGTGTTCGTGTGTTCGTGTGTTTGTGTGTTCGTGTGTTCGTGTGTTCGTGTGTTCGTGTATTCGTGTGTTTGCGTGTTCCTGTTTCGAGTGTTCGTGTGTTCGTGTGTTCGTGTGTGCGTGTGCTCGTGTGTTCGTGTGTTCGTGTATTCGTGTGCTCGTGCGTATGTGTGTTTGTGTGTTTGTGTGTTCGTGTGTTTGTGCGTTCGTGCGGTATTGTGTTCGTGTGTCTTGTGTCGTGTGTTCGTGTGTTCGTGTGTTCGTGTGTTCGTGTGTTCATGTGCTCGTGTGTTCGTAAGGATGTGTGTTCATGTGTTCGTGTGTTCGTGTGTTCGTGCGTTCGTGTATTCGTGTATTCGTGTGTTCGTGTGTTCGTGTGTTCGTATTATCTTGTGTTTAAGTGTTCGTGTGTTCGTGTGTTCGTGTGTTCGTGTGTTCGTGTGTTCGTGTGTTCGTGTGTTCGTGTGTTCGTGTGTTCGTGTGTTCGTGTGTTCGTGTGTTCGTGTGTTCGTGTGTTCGTGTGTTCGTGTGTTCGTGTGTTCGTGTGTTCGTGTGTTCGTGTGTTTGTGTGTTCGTGTGTTCGTGTGTTCGTGCGTTCGTGCGTTCGTGCGTTCGTGCGTTCTTGAGTTCGTGTGTCGTGTGTCTTGTGTTCGTGTGTTCGTGTGTTCAAGTGTTCGTGTGTTCGTGTGTTTGTGTGTTCGTGTGTTCGTGTGTTCGTGTGTTCGTGTGTTGGTGTGCTCGTGTGTTCGGGTGTTCGCGTGTTCGTGTGTTCGTGTGTTCTCGTGTCCATGCGTTTGTGTGTTCGGGCGTTCGTGCGTTTGTGCGTTCGTGCGTTCGTGCGTTCGTGCTTTCGTGCGCTCGTGCGTTGGTGCGTTCGTGCGTTCGTGCGTTCGTGCGTTCGTGCGTTCGTGCGTTCGTGCGTTCATGTGTTCGTGTGTTCGTGTGTTCGTGTGTTCGTGTGTTCACGTGTTTGTGTGTCTAGTTTTCGTGTGTTTGTGTGTCGTGTGTTCACGTGTTTGTGTGTCTAGTTTTCGTGTGTTTGTGTGTCGTGTGTTCGTGTGTTCGTGTGTTCTCGTGTTCATGTGTTCGTGTGTTCGGGCGTTCGTGCGTTCGTGCGTTCGTGCGTTCGTGCGTTCGTGCAGTCGTGCGTTCGTGCGTTCGTGCGATGGTGCGTTCGTGCGTTCGTGCGTTCGTGCGTTCATGTGTTCGTGTGTTCTTGTGTTCGTGTGTTCGTGTGTTCACGTGTTTGTGTGTCTAGTTTTCGTGTGTTCGTGTGTTTGTGTGTCGTGTGTTTGTGTGTTCGTCTGCTCGTGTGTTCGTGTGTCCGTGTGTTCGTGTGTTCGTGTGTTCGTGTGTTCGTGTGTTCGGGTGTTTGTGTGTTCGTGTGTTCGTGTATTCGTGCGTTCGTGCGTTTGTCTGTTTGTATGTTCGTGTGTTCGTGTGGTCGTGTGTTCGTGTGTTCGTGTGTTCGTGTGTTCGTGTGTTCGTGTGTTTGTGTGTTCGTGTGTTCGTGTGTTCGTGTGTTTGTGTGTTCGCGTGTTTCTGTTTTGAGTGTTCGTGTGTTCGTGTGTTCGTGCGTTCGTATTTTTGTGTGTTTAAGTGTTCGTGTGTTCGTGTGTTCGTGTGTTCGTGTGTTCGTGTGTTCGTGTGTCCGTGTGTTCGTGTGTTCGTGTGTTCGTGTGTTCGTGTGTTCGTGTGTGTTCGTGTGTCCGTGTGTTCGTGTGTTCGTGTGTTCGTGTGTTCGTGTGTTCGTTTGTTCGTGTGTTCGTGTGTTCGTGTGTTCGTGTGTTCGTGTGTTCATGTGTTCGTGTGTTCGTGTGTTCGTGTGTTCGCCTGTTCGTGTGTTCGTGTGTTCGTGTGTTCGTGTGTTCGTGTGTTCGTGTGTTCGTGTGTTCGTGTGTTCGTGTGTTCGTGTGTTCGTGTGTTCGTGTCTTCGTGTGTTCGTGTGATCGTGTGTTCGTGAGTTCGTGTGTTCGTGTGTTCGTATTTTTGTGTGTTAAGTGTTCGTGTGTTCGTGTGTTCGTGTCTTCGTGTGTTCGTGTGATCGTGTGTTCGTGAGTTCGTGTGTTCGTGTGTTCGTATTTTCGTGTGTTTAAGTGTTCGTGTGTTCGTGTGTTCGTGTGTTCGTGTGTTTGTGTGTTCGTGTGTTCGTGCGTTCGTGCGTTCGTGCGTTCGTGCGTTCGTGCGTCCATGCGTTCGTGCGTTCCCGCGTTCGTGAGTTCAAGCGTTCGTGCGTTCGTGCGTTCGTGCGTTCGTACGTTCGAACGTTCGTGCGTTCGTGCGTTCGTGCGTTCGTGTTTCATGCGTTCGTGCGTTCGTGTGTTCGTGTGTTCCTGTGTTCGTGTGTTCGTGTGTTCGTGTCTTCGTGTGTTCGTGAGTTC